>PVJH01013260.1:0-61151 GCA_004026705.1 Nesogale talazaci
TGTCAGTCAGTATAAGCTGTCTACCTTAGCCCCATCTGACTCCTCCTCAAAACTTCCTAATTTCATCTTTAATTTGGGCAAATACCAACTCCTTTTGAAGAAGTAAGCTATTCATCCTTTAAGTATTTGTCTTTTAAAAAACTTCCTGTTGTTGATTTCCAGCTTTTTGGCATAGTGGTCAGAGAAGGAATTTTAAATGATTTCTGTACGTTTGAATTTCCTTAACTTGAGACTTGTGTCCCAGTATATGATCTATATCCAAATATGTGTCATGTCAACTTGAAAAAAATGTGAGTTTTTTCAGCAATTGGGTAGAAAGCTCTGAAATTGTCTATCAGGTCAAAATGTCTTAATGTAAAGTTTAGTTCTATATCCTCTTTGTTAAGCTTCTTTTCCGCTGTTCTATCCTTCTGAGCACATGGTGAGTAAGTCTCCTACCATAATTGTGAATCTTGTAATTTCCTTTTTCATCCTTTGAAGAACTTGACTGACAGATTTCATGGGTCCCTCTTTGGACACAAATATGTTTATTATTTTCACTGACTTTTGCTCTACTGATTCCTTAAGAATGCCCACATCTATCTCTTGCTATGTTATGCTCTTTTTAATGAAATTGTCAGAGTTTAGAGTTGTGACTCCTGGTTTTGTTTTGTTTTTAGATTGCCATTAACTTGCTATACCTTCTACAAACTTTGATCCTCAAACTTTTTTCTGTGAACTTGTGATGTATCTCTTGCAGAGAAGAGATTGCTGGGTTTTGTTTCCTACTCTAGCCTGCTAGCTTTTGTCTTTTATAGGGACATTTAGGCCATTTATGTTCAGTTGTAATGTCTCTCTGCAGATTCTTCACTGTCATTATATATCTTTTGGTGTAGACATTTTCCTTTTTTAGCTTTTTTTTTGTGGGTGTGTGTGTATGGGGTGGGAGGTAATGGAGGAATTCATGTCTTCTTTTCCTCATTGCATCAAAGATGTCTTAGCACAGCTTTCAATGCTCTGACCTCTGGATAGTGTTACACTATGCAGTGACCTCATCTTTATTCTCTGCGGATGTTGATCTTCTGACCAAAGTAAGTTGGAAAGCGGAGTTTTGTTGCACCGGTTTTGTGTTTTGTCTTAATGTATTCTCTACATTTTCCTGGTCTGGATCCATCTTTACCTTACCTCTCCATCTTTTTTTTAATGGGAGTGTGGCAGAATAAAGGATCCTTGAATCTCTGTTATTCAACGTTTGGTCAATGTTATTCCATTTTTCTCCTCTACTTCATGGTTTCTGTTAACTAGTCTGGGTACAACCTTATCACCCAGACAGATTACTGCATTTTTTCTCTTGCTACTCTTATGATTCTCTCCACCTTTTTTTCAAAGTTGGATAATTTGACTACTATATGCCATGGTGTCTCCTTCTAGGGGTTCAATCTAATGGGTTTCCTCTCTGCTTCCTGAATGGTTGCTTTATCCTCCTTCAATTAATTGGGGATGTTTAGCCTCTGCTACTGGCTGTTGATTCATCTGTTTTCTTGCTACAGTAACCCAATTATTCAGGTATTTTTTTCATAGGATCACTCATTGTTCTCAGGTTATTTATTATCTTGTTTGATTCTCTTTCATGTTTGTTGAATTCTACTTGGTCATCTTTAAAATTGCTGTTACAATTCTACACCTCTTCCAGTCTGGTGGTAAAGTCTATTGCCATTTTCTTTGCTTTTGCTGCATTTCCCTTCAATAGTAATAGACTCTAACCTCTCTATTTTCATTCCCCGCCCCCTGTATTTATCCCTTCATATCCTGTGTGACTCTGAAACATACTGAAGGTTTCTTTCTGTGGTTATTTAAAGTCTGCTTCTTCTATGTATGCTGCTAGGTTCAGGTCCTCCACAGGCACTGTTTTCTATTCTTTTGCTTTCTTGGAGTGGCCACTTGTGTGGTTTGCTATCTGTGTGGTGTTTTGGTGATCTTGGAACCATTTTCCTGGGATTAAAGGACTCCTGTCATTTCCTCTCCAGAGTATGATTCTAAGGACTGGCTGGAGCCAGTTGTGCTGAAGGTTTGACCTGCATCTCCATCTCACTGGGATTGACTCTGTCCCAAGACAGCCAGACCTGTATATTGGAAGGCAATTTGAGTGGCTCTCTCAGGCAGGAAGGGCACATTACAGATTTTTAAAAATGTTTTTACAATTTATTCTTTCAATCATATCGAGAAAAATTTTAGAATCTTCACTAAAATATATTTCAGAACATTTTCTACTCGTATCAATTATTGTTAACTTCCATTTCGTCTTTGCCTCCCAGACTGTCTTGTCAAGCCCCTAGGCAATTATTATTCTAGTCACTGTCTTCATAAATTTAGCTATCTTGGATCTCATACACAAACAGTCACACAAAATAGTAACAAGAAGCAAACATACAAACAAAAAGTCCAATATATATATTTTTAAAAAACAGAAAGCATATTTACAATAGGTCCAACAGGAGACCATATGATCAGGCATTATATTTTAACCTAACTATATCCACTATAATAAACTCTAGATTAGTTTCTGTCCTCTTGCTATAGTAGCAGTTTTAAATTTTCACCTGGTTTTAACATAACAGCTAAGTTCGTTTTCCAGGTTGATGAGGATAATTGAGAATTATCCTGTAGTCCTTAGGGAAAGTTTCTCATTTACCAGTGGTATGCTTCAGTAGTATCATAAACTCCATTTGAAGCAATGCAATATTTTCCTCAGACTTTGAGGGCTCCAAAGCATTTAAATTTCATGTATAGCAACTGAAGCCTTTTCCATCTACAACCTGTGTCTTTAAGAGTCCTGGTGATTTAATGGCAGAGCACTGGCTGCTCTTCAAAATGTTTGCTGTCTAATTCTACCCAGGGTTTCTTTGAGAGGAACACTTAATTATCTGCTTCCACAAAGATTGTAATCTAGAAAACTATATAGGGTAGTTATACTCTGTTACATAGATTTCTATAGCCTTATATTGACTCAAGGGCAACCAACAATACTCCCCCACCCTTTTTGGGGAGATTTCAATTTCAGCTGCATCTTTTCATCTTCCTTGGTGAATATTTATTTCATGTATGAATTCCATGTTGTCTTCAATTACTGAGTGCATTTGTGCTTATTTCAAACAGTATAAAATTATTTTTATTGGAATAGCATAAGGATCTAAATCTTCCCTAAATGTTATTTTATTGATTTAGTTTATACAGTAAGATTTATTTTCAATTGTTCATTTAAAATTTCCCTCTATTTTTGATTATCATTCCTGTGGGGTTTCAAGCCAATCTTTTTTCTGACTTCCAAGCATAAATCATAAAGTTCTGACTGAATACAGATATTACAGATATTGTATTTTAAACTGACACATTCATCAAAATTATTATCTAATAAGTTGTTCATTTGGCATGAGACTTAAACAAAACACACAATACATGGATTAATATCATATTACAAAGAGTTTGGGGGGACTAAATGGATGTTGAAAGATTATTTATTTTCCACCATTACTTATTCTATTAAAAGTAATTCTATAGATTAATATGGGAGGGGAAAATATTATGTAGCCTATAAAGTCCTGTCTTTTCTAAAACTCACACAGATGACCAAACAAAACACTCACTTCCTCTCGTTTACATTCTTGTGCTTCATAGCTTTATCTTAGTCTCATTATCTTTCTTTTTTTTTTTTTTGTGGCATCACTGCTCTCCGGCGGTGGGAGTAGGAGGCCCAGCCCCACCGCTGGAATTGAACCTCCGTCCCAGTGGGCCGCAGTCCCGCGCACAACCACTACGCCACCAGGGCTCAGCCCTCTTAGTCTCATTTTCAATTAAAATAAACAAACCTTAATATTTACTCAAGTTAACAGCGATATTTTAAAAATTGCATTAATGTTATGAAGATAATGAGGAAGAAAATAGCTTAAAGATTCAGCTAGCAGAAGTCAGAGAACTTGTTTTTGGCATCACTGCCCTCTGGTGGGAGTGGGAGGCACAGCCTTGCTCCTGGAGAGCTGCTGCTGGATTTGAACCGCCAGCCCAGTGGACCGCAGACCCGCCCTCAACCACTACGCCACCTGGGCTCAGCAGAGAGAATATTTTTTATAAAGACATTTAGTACAAGATTATCATCATCTGCAACTGGTAGTCAACTAGTAATTGGAGTCCTGGTTGCATAGTGGTTACCTTTGGGTTGCTAATCACATGGTTAAAAATTCAAAATCACCAGCTTTTCCAACAGGAGAAAGACCGGGCTTTCTACTTCTTCAAAAAGTTACCATTCAGAAAACCTCAGGGACATTTCTACTCTGCTCTAAGTGGTGTGACTCATCCTACAGGGCATCAACACAATAGGAATGAATTTGGCCTTGGTATCACTTAAACATGTTCATATAGCAATCCACAAGATGAATAATCATTCCAAAACAAACAAAAAGAAGCAAGGTAATATTATTTCAATGCTATTAATCTCCAGGGATGATCTAGTCTTTAATTTGTTTATCCAAAGGTATAATTAAGTAAGTATAGTAAAATAATATAGTACATCTTCATAGTATATTAAGCACACTCTAAATGCAAACAAAACCTCTCTGCCATTTCGTCATTTCTGACTCACAGCAATTGTATACGACAAGACAGACCTGGCCCTGTAAGTTTCTGAAACTGTAATTCTATAAGGGATAGAAAGTCCCATCTCTCTTCCATGGGACAGCTGGTGGTTTCAATCTGATAAACTTACATCTAGCAGCCCAATGTGTAACCACAGTACTACTAGGTACCCTTCCCTAGACTCTTTGGATTATGATAGTTTGCTTGTTTCAGTTTTTAAAAATGTGTCGTCATATCTCATCAGTAATATTTGTTCTACTAGGTATGTTCCATTGCTATACAGAGTAAAGGATACCATCTTATGATGAGTGATTTACGTCCCTTAATGTAATGAAAATCTATCTACTCATTTAATTAATTAACATTTTCCATGTGTTCTTGCAATTACTTTTCATTAAATAGTTCTTTTAAGCCTTGCATAAATATTTTATTTTTGATTAGGAGGTTCAGCATATTAATGAAGAAATGATGTGGATGTCAAATCTGTACTCCTTTGATTCCAGTAGGACAAAGGAAAATCTAACTTCACACCATTCCAAGATAGATCTTCACAAGGAAGAAGGCAGATATGTCTTAATTTTCATCTTTTAAAATGCTTTCTTGACACGGTGCCTTCCACAACACTACATTTCTCTACTATATTTGATAATCCAATGTGATAGCCACACACAACTCACAAACAATACTAATGATAATGGGACCTACGAGGGAATCTAACGGGTTACAAAATATTAAGTATCCAATTGTTTTATGCAAAATAATATTTCTCAACTATACTGGTAGACATGCATCTCTGGTCCTTGGCCTCTCTGCTGCCTGGTCCCTTGTGTGCAGCTTTGTCCTGCAGGGAGTTTGCTGCTTAGCTTGATGGTTTCCATTCTGCTCTTCTCTGTCTCATAGTTTCAACACTGCTTCTCTTAGCAGAAACATAACGTCACGTTTCTGCTGTCTCCACTACTCCCATCAGAGGGCTTTTAAGTTTTCCACTGGTGGCCCTTCTTTCCTTATGGCCATGGGATTGTCACTCTTGTTGCTTATGAGATGGTTCGTGTATATACTCAGGTGGATAGAAAGCTGACCAATCCCCTCTTTAGTGTTTCATGCAACCTATTTGCATGATTCCACCCAAGGATTCGGTAGGACTTACAAACACATGGATGGAAGAGTCATGCCAAGTAATTTAATGTCTCCTGCTATTAAAAATTCTAAAATAATTTATTTAAAGACCTAAGTAAACTATAAAAAATTGTATTTTCACTCACAACATTGTGTTCTAGCTCCCTGAACCCTGGGGAGTGTTTATTAAAATTTTTATTGTTGCTATATCACATAACCTTTGTTCTTATTCCTCAGGCTCATTGTAGAGGTACAATCCCCTAACCCCCACCCCATGGTCAAATATTCCAGTACAATTATGTAGCATTTATGAAGCTCTAGCCCATAAACAAACAATTAACAAAATGGTCTTTTTAATTATGAAGACTGTGAGAGGAATACTGTTCTTTTGTTCTATTTCTTACTAATGTGTTTATCTTTTGATTTATAATTTCCAGCAAATCTTAGCACATTTGTTAACTTTCAGCAACCCTTTTGATAAATATTGAAAAAATATGACCTAGACTCACAAGATAAAAATGTGCATTTTACTTTTGTAGAAGGTGTAATATGCCTAAAACAATTTGGGAACCATAAGAAAATGCTTATATGAATAACAATACACAAAAGTGACCTCTATGCAAGATCTATCAGCACAGCTTATTAGCAGATTAAAGTAGAGAAAAAAGAAGACTGCATTTGAAGCTGTATATATGTGAATCATATTTGTATAAAAGTTTTTGTTTCTTTTCTTTGAAGTGGGAAATATTTATCCCCAAACTTCAGCTATCATGCTTATATTCACTATCTGTTGTCACATAGAAAATTACCTTGACACTTATTGTTTAAAAGTTTCTCTTTCCAGAAATTTTGAATTATTTAGTTGATGTCTAACATAAAATAACTCATATTGTTGTAGTAAACTGATAGTAATTTCTCAAAGCTAAAAGCTCTGGATTCGAATGACCCTCTGCCATACTTAGTGAAAGTCCTCATTCCATTTTTACATTGTTTGAAGAATCTTTAGATCTAAATGCCCCCCATAGTTTCTTTTCTAAATAAATAAATAAAACAGGAAACAGTTACAGTGTCTTTTAAGGATCCATTACCCAGTCTTAACATATATATATATCATGAAGTAAAGTTCATGAGTATAGTTTATCTATTCTTAATCTTTGTAATGCCCACCAAGGATCGGAACAAACAAACATGCAGTGAAGGCATCTGATTCAGGAATCGGTTAGCTTTGTCATGGTGCTGGGTATGTAAGGAAGCCTCAGAAACAGGAACAGAGAAATCCCACATCCACTGAAGAAAGAAAGAAGGAAAGAAAAAAGAACAAGCATGGGAGCCTGGTGAGATTATTGCCTGAAATGGTAGAAGCAACAGAAGCACTGGATGCCACAGCAGTGAGATCACGATATAGAGGGTATGTCTGCTCACTCATGGAATGGGACAAATACCTAAGGTCCACATGGCTAAGAGGTCAAAATTCCGAGAGAGAGAGAGAGAGAGAGAGAGAGAGAGAGAGAGAGAGAGAGAGCTGTGAAGAGGTGCTATAGACAACATAACTATATACTCAACACTGTATAACCTGTTAGCTTCACTAATAAATCGCCATAATCAATGCAATCTGATTTCTGTGCTTCCATGTCAATGAATTGGCAGCTCAGCAAAGAGGCAGAGTGCAGTGGAAGGATGGCTGGTGTCTGAATAGGACATAGAAAAACACAGGATGGAAGAAGTGTGACTTCTGCCTCATAGGAATCATGCATTGGCAGATGTAATGTTGGATTTCCATTAAAGCTAGATTCAGTCAGAGTCAGACTCTTACATCATTTCCTTCAGTATCAGAAACCCACTCCTACTCATGCTTAAGTGAAGAATTCAGCCTTGAAAGGAGCATTAGTGCCTTAAAAGGAGAATTATCAAAGATCTTATGTCAAATGTTAAAATCATAATGGAACGGCTCAGATAATATTATCAAAATAAGAAGCAGAATTTCTCTAACAATAAAATAAAGATGGGAGAAACACTTTGGTAAGGCAGCATGACCACACTGTCTGAATGTTCTAGCCAGAGTGGTCCAGAGTAGTTCATCGATTACAGGTCAGACACCCTGGTCAGATCAGCACGCCTATGTTTTGGTATTGTTGCCTTTCCTGTTACTCTGACCAAGTAATACTTATCTCTTCCACTAACACTTAAGAACCATCTCATTTACATGTCAGATTTGTCACCTGCTTCACACACACACACACACACACACACACACACACACACTATCCTTTTGAGATACTCTGAGAACTCCATACTGGGCAGCAGATATATACGAATGAACCACACACACTAAATACACCGGTAACTCAAGTACAATAGCCCCTTAAAATGTAATGATTGCCTGTTTGTTTTCCATAACCTCTGTAGAGTTTCCGTAATAAAACATCTGTTTCCATTACAATTAAGGACTTTATTTATAACCAGACAACAGCGGGCATTTAAGAGTCATTGTATTTATAAATACAAGTGTAATATGTAAATATTGCTATTGTTAGATTGTAGGATGGCAATAAAATAATTGCATTTTAGGCTTGCTTATTTTGTTTATTTGCTCCTAGATTAAATCATTTGAAAGCAATATTTGTCTTTTTACAAAGTATAAGGGTAATACATTTCCCATTAATGTAATCTATAAGCTCTTTAAGATTTACTTATTCATTTTATCTTGAGTGACAAACATTAGACAAACTTACTTTGTTCATTTCCAAAAGTAATCATAGAAATCTGAAATTTTCTCAAGTTGAACATTTTGACTGCTACATTTAGAAAATAGAGATTGATAATTTTTAATTGAAAACTTAATTTCAATATTTGAAATTTACAAAATGTGTTAGTGTTTTGATTATGCATAGTGTTGCCATTTAAGTAATTTAAACTGTAGAGAAATCCAAATAGAAATATAGAAAGATAGATATTCATATACAAAGATGCTCAATATTTAGAATAATTTTGCATTATTTAATTCTTTATTACTAATACAAGTGGAGAGAAAAATAAAGCTCTTACTTTTCTAGATGTAATCATTAAATTTTTAATATAAAATTTGAAATAATTAAAATTTTATCTATCTGAAGGTAAAATGCATATTTAATCATTATTTTGTTTGTGAAGTAACTTTTTTTTGCAGAGAATACAGTACAATTTGGCCATGAAGTATTTGCATTTTAATTTTCTTGTTTTACATGGTCTAATGGAGAAGTGGCTATATATGACTTCATACTTCTATAAATGCTGCCTTTTTGTTACAAATATATTCAGATGTTCTGAGTTTCACCTAAACAAAGGACTATTATTTCATTTAAGTTAAGGAATATATTCAACTTTCAAAATCATAGGGTACTGCAAGTTGCTAGCAATAGGATAAAAATTAAGCAATAAACCCTTGCTTCTGGTATTTAAAGGAAAGTGACATCTTCTCATGGAAATGGGGGTTTAATAAATATTAAAGCATCTGAAGACAACTGACTTTATTATATATAATAAATAGAGTGATATTAAATAGCACAAATGTAAAATTTAGAGCTATAATTTATAATTTAAAAATGGCTAACATTTACGCATAAGTATGATAATTATGGCACTGTGTCAACTTGGCTGGACCTGAATTCTCAATGGTTTGGGAGTAAAGATTAAGTAATATCCATGTAATGAGAGCTCATCAAGGGTGTGGCTTGATTAATCTAATTTCAATATAGATTAATGGAAAAGTTGTCCTGCGTTTTTGCCTGGTCAGGATCCTGCGTTTAACTCCTAGACCTTGGATTCTCTAGACATGAACCCAAACCCTCTCATTTCGCATGGCTATCCTTGGAGTGGTCAGAAGTCTGCTATCTTTCCTGTCAACTCTGGGGTCATTCATTTTTGCTGCCACAAGTCTGTTATGTTTCTGCCAATCTTGTGCTAATTAATCACTGACCTGTCTGTGTCAGAAAAAAGCACTCGCCTAACAGCTGGTTTAGGATTGGAATTTGCCCAATTCTACAATTGTCAGAACAATTTACTGATGAAACATATTTATTGACAAAACAAGAATCTCTATAGATGTGCTTATATAAGCTTCACTAGCTTTGATTCTCTATAGACTCCAATCTAAGCCAATGAATAAATTAAAACTGCTTTATAGCATATGAGTTAGAAACATTCACATGTGTGTGCATACAGATGATCTCAAAATGGAAAAATTCATTACTTTTTAATTCCATTTCCATGAAATTTTAAAGTTCCTTTTTGTTTATGCTATGATATGCAAGAGTGTATGCATTATATAACATAATACTTTTTAATATTTATAACAAAATATTGTTATTAGTGCTGGTTACAACATAGTTATATCTCTTAGTGATGCTACATATAGCAGAATGTAGCACTACCTGATCCTTCTGATCTATCTTCCCAAGCATTGCGATATTTGAGCAAATTGTTGCAGTTGTTGTGCTCTCCACTACTTAAAGGTCTTCCTCATTTTCTGCTGAACATTTCTGCATGAGTTTACCACAAATTTGATGCCTTCTATTTCAACTATCTGATATTAGTTCACATTATCCCTGCTTCTAAAGGCTATTCTGACTCTATTTCTTCCTATACATATTTTTTGGATCTTTTGGAAGTCTTGAATGTTCAATATTTTTCATCAGTATGTTAATTCAACACATCAATTCTTCTTCATTCTTTCTAGTTCATTGTCCAGGTTCTGCATATATATGAATCAATTAAAAATACCATGACTTTGGTTAGGTATGTCTAAATGGATTAAAGTGACATCTTTTTGGTAAAATATTTGAGAGGGCTTATGCAGCAGATTTGACAAATGAGAAGCACAGTTTTTTTATGGATTGCTATGTTCATGTGTGTTGATTGTAGATCCAAAAGAAAAGAAATCCTTAAGAACTTCAGTATTGTATCTGGCCTTGTATATTGGCTAGTTGTGGAACTTTCTGTTCACTTGTGTCTAGATTTAATTCAAACTTAAAGCTATAAACTATGCACTTTATCTGTAATACTTCCAAATCTTCTTTGCTTTCATCAGGCATGGATATGTTATCAGCATGTTGTGAATTTCCCTTCTAACTAGGTTTCAGCACATGGTTCAATGTAAATCAATGAAATAATGGCAGAAGTATGCATTTGCTTTTAGGTCTACTGAAATAAATCAATTATGACTACTCCACATAGAGTTAATTGAAAAAATGTAATGGCGATAGCTAAATAACTTCAATTAATAGCTAGATTTATTATTATATCTACACTGTAAACAATGAATTACCAAAACTTTGAGTTATAGCTAACAGTTGCTGACAGTAGAAATGCTACTAAAGGTGGAGAAATAAAGCTGAATTCAGAGCTCTTAGGAGACCATGTTGCTTGGTTGATTCTGTTGCTTCTAAAGAGTTTCGGTGACACTTATTCTGGGATTACATGGGAAAGAAATTGCTAACTGTATCTGACCTCTTCTATGGGAACAGCAAATTATTATGTCAGGTTAGTTGGGGGCAGGGGGGTTTACAGTAATCTAAAAGCAAGCAAAGAGTAAGCACCTTCATTCTTAGTCCTGTCTGCCACAATTCATAGAACAAAATAGAGAATCAGCAGCTTCCAAGAAGAAATAGAGTTTGCAGAGTTGTAGGTGACCAGAAAAGAGTGGGTTTTGAACTGTGAGAAAAGTGCTTATTGGCATAGTACCAGCTAGATATTATTAAAAATAACAATGCCTTATCAAAACCAATGGAAACAAATATTAGTATACTGACAATACTGTACACTAATCTATGGGATATATATATATATATATATATATATATATATATATAGAATAAGTTTGGGAGAGTGAGATTGTATCCACACATAGTTACAGGTTATGCCCACAACAATTTCAGATAATATCCACAACTATTTACTATGTATTAGTATAGTGTGTTTTTCTTTACTAAAAATAATCCATGAATATGTGGATTGTACATGGGAAAAACATTTTGAAAGCTTATTAAGCATGTCAGGAACTCTTCAGGAAATGATTGACTAGTCTAGGGACTCTAGATAATTTTGTTTGGAGACGTCAAGGTCCATTGCTGCAACATAGTTCACAAAGGCACTGTTCTATATTCTGCTTTTGTAGATTAGCACCCAGGGTCTTAAAAGCTCATGAACCACCAACTGAGTGAGGTACATGTACTGGCTCTTTCCTGTTTGGAAGAAAGGGGAATAATGAAAATTTGAAAACACATGGAAGCATTAGTCCACTAGTTCAATACAAAATCAGTTTCCACAAACTTAGGACCAGAAGAAATGAAATATTACCTGAAAAGCTCTACCAACTACTTTGTAAAGGATGCTAGAACGCACGGAGAAAGATGAATAGCAAATCTTAAAATAGCAATAAATTAGGCTTACCATTTTAATAGAGATTGATAGAAATTTAGTCACCTTTTAGGATTCAATTGAACTCACCCATGTGTTAGAATGATCAGGCATTTAAGATCAAAATGGTAGCATTTGCACAAAGACAAAGATACAAGTGTTAAGGAAAAAGGAGAAATGAAAACTAGAAACACAGAGAGGAACTGTGAGGAAATGAAGGTTCATTGGAAAAATACAATGGATGATTTGAATCAAAATATTTGTGAAATATTGAATTTAAAACTGATTATCTGATTGTTAAACATCACCTAATTGTCAGTAAAAATAAAACATAAAGAGAATAAAATATGCAAGAAGAAAAATGTGTAAGTTAGTAAAACATACAATTAAAAAATTAAACTCAATTAGCAATGCTTATTTACCATCAACATATGGATGTCAGTGCAAGGCTTACACCAACATTTAGATTTATATCTGCACATGTATAGAATTGATAAAACCTATATGTCTATCAAAAATAAAGTTGCTGAAAACAAATATATTAATGTATTGCTTGAATTGAAAGTCATTCATTTTGTTCTGGTAGCATTTCAGTACAATTTTCCTTGTTAATCTGACAATCATCTTTGACTTTCCCGGTGAAGCTATATGTCAGATTTTTTTATATCTATTGAGTGAGCCAAAGCTAAATTATGAAGGTTTTTATTGAAATGATTTGACAAGCTCAATACATTTCACTACTATCTATAGCATATTATCAAAATGTTATATTGAATGGGTTTCATAAATGTAAATATATTTCATTCTCACAACCCTTTGTGTAGGCATTTACATGAAAACATTTACATTATAGTAGAAATGGCACCAATAAGTGAAATAGTACCAGCAAGAGATAATATGCACATTTTGTAAGTTTTTTGTTCAGTTCTACAAAATCGGGAGAGCAACAGGAAAATAAATTGTTCCCAAAGTATAGTGGCATCTAACTGTTTCTTTTTCACAGAATTGAAGAAAGATGTATTTGAGTTTTCATCAGATGAATTTGAAACTATTTGAATTTCAGCATAATACATGGATTCATCAAAAAACAAAACAAAACATAAATGACTCTTGCTGCAGAGACAATTCTGACTCAAGCCCTGTGCTTAATAGGGTTTTCCATGGATGGTTTTCAGATGTATGTCTCCAGGCTGACTGCAGCTGTACCCTTCAGTAGTGGGAAAGGGCCAGACTGTCAGCAGCTGAACATGCTAAATAGTCACATCGCCCAGGGAATTTGGAAATTTTTTAACAAGTATAAAAAGCAAACATTTCCTTTCCATCCAGTGACTTCTCTCAACAACATATCTCAGTACCTAGATGTATGGAATGATAAATGTAAGATCATAATGATATTTATGCAGGAAAAGGCTGACTTACCAAAATAAGTAGAGCCAAATAATACAGTCAAGGAGGTAGGACATTTTCTCAGGTTTGGGTACTTTCCCTCTGCTTGTAAGTTCCAGAACTGTTCACGCTCTCTGAACTTCAGCTGAATGTTGGCTTGTAGTGTCAAAATCTCTCATTCTGTATGAAAATGATGGGACTTTATCTTCTTATTTGGTCCAGCTCCCACCCTCATTTTAATATCCCTTCTTACATTTAAGAGGAAATAGTTAAGTTTTAAAAATTGGCGATAACCTACCCTGTACAATTTGCTATAGTTGGCACAGTTGTTTGCTCCTGTGTTTCACACCTAAGATTACATCTGATTGGCTGCACTGCATCTAAACTAAGTGACAGGATTGATGATAGACTTAGGTCTCTATTTCTAATGCCATGTGATCTACCCGCACTGCATTTGAGATTGACTAGTAAATCTCGATTGACATATTGAGCACCTCTGTCCTGTATAATCTAGATATACATATGTTAATTAATTAAAAGAAATACAGAATAGGACTGGAATTTACATGAAGAAGGAAATTTGCTTATGGATACCAGTGCAGCTCCTTTTGAATTCCAGCATATCATTTTTGAGAGTTTGTCTTACTGAATTCAGATTTACCTAGTCTGTGTCCTTCGTCTCTTAAAGTACTTCCTTGAATTACGTCTTAAATATATATATCCTTCATTCTTACCCCTTCATGGAATGAAGACTACTTGATACAACCTACTTAGCTATACTTACTGGCATAGAGTCAGTTCTGACTCATAGTTACTCTGATTATAGGAGAAAATAGAACTGCCTTTGTGGGTTTCTGTGGCATTAAACTTTTACAGTAGTAGAAAGCCTCATTTTTCTCCCATGGAGGCAGTCATGGTTTAGAACTATTGACCTCATAGTTAGCAGCCCAATGTTTAATTCATAAGTAAAATCCACCTCGGATATTAAAGTAAGGTTGTTAAGAAAAGACAGGGTTTTCTAAAAAGAAAATTGACTATCTGACACATAAAAATTATAGTGTAGCCATCCTCATGGGACAGTTACACTCTACCCTACGTGCTTACTATGAGCAAGAATTGATGCCATAGACACATCACCAGCAACACAATTGACATTGATAGAACATATTTCTTCCATTTAATAATTTTATCCTACTCTGACAGTTGTCAAAAAGTTTTCATACATTAAGTGTATCTATAAGTATTAAAAGGCAATAATCAAACATCAGGGACAATATATATTTTAATATTGTGTCCCTTTCTATTTTAACTTAGTTTGAGGATTTATTTTAATACTTATGGATATGACAAATATATTAAGACTTTTGGTATTTTTTCAAGTCACAAGAAATGAATGAGGACAAGGGAAAAAAGAAATGAATGAAATGTATTTTTAAATTACATTTTTAAATCTTATTTGGATTATGATATTATATGATGTTATGCCAGAAGTTGAATCCCTCAGGTTTTAAGTCACTCCAAGTATGACTGTGATAGAGTTGTCTATTCAAAATAAAGCTGAACTTAATGATCTCTGTGTGTTATGCTGGGCTCAACAGAGAAACAAAACCAGGGACACTTGTATATATAAGTACATAGGGAAAATTTATATCAAGAAATGCTCACAGAGTTGTGGAAGTGGTACAGTCCAGTCTTGTTCAATTCTGTGTGTCAGAGGTTTGCTGAAGGCTTCTCTTGACTCCTATCACCTCAGGATCTGAGGAACAGAAAGCAGGAGGATAGAATAGGAAGGCCAAAAGATGATTCATGTAAAGCTGGGTGAATCAGTTTGGGCAAAGGAATCCAGGATGGACATTCCATGGAAGACACCTGGGATTGATAGACAGCATAACAGCTGGTCAACAAAGCTGAAGTAGGGTATAGATTCAGCAGTAGATGTGAGTTACCTTTTCCCCACTGACAGTTTAAACTAAGAGTAGACCACACTCTGAATAAACTCTGAATAAACTCTGAATAAATCCTCTGTCTCCCCAAGAGGAGCAGGTGGTTTAGAACTTATCACCTTGTGGTTATTAGCCCATCCTTAACCATTATGTCACCAGGACTGTTACTGCAAGATAAAGACTTTCAATTGTATCAGGCTGTGGTCAGATTAATTGCAGGGTTACTTAGAGAAGATCCCATTATGGAATTGATCACATAGGGTTGGATCATATCATGGGAGAATACTGACCCAACCAACTTGATATAAATCCCAACTTCAAAACCTGGATTAATAAAGCTTTAAGGACCTTCATTTGCAAATGTGCTAGACCTCAAAACAAGTCTACACAGACCATTAGAAATTAGAAGATGGGATGTATAAATTATGAATCTAGAAAATTGAAGGATGACTAAAATTAAAAGGGATGTATAAAGATAAATATCTTAGCAGGTAGCAAGATGACATGGAAAGTTATAGATCACTCTGATTCAGATCAACTTATGATGTACTATATTGATAATAGTTAGAAGAAGAGAAATATTTTGCATCATAAATAGCATTTCAAGAACTATTTTGAAGAACCACATTGTCAGTGTTAGCATAATGTTTACCTTCCTACATGAAAATCATGACATAGGTTTATAATTCAAATCTAAAGGCAAATCATTAATGCCAAGGTGAAGAAATTGAAGATTTTTACTGACTCATGCCATCTGAAATTGATCAAACATGCAGTTCAAAAGTATTGACAATCGCTGGTGATTGGTATGAGAAAATTAGAAACAGGCAAACGATTGGTACTGTAACCCGAGTTATTTAATGTTGTTAGAAAATCTCCCATACTAGAAGCAGTTAGTCTGTGGTATTTTACTTAATACAGCATCTGTAGAATTTGGATAATTCACTACAAGCTCAGTGGTAAATAGATAGAGGATAGATATACCTAAAAGGGAGAGATAACTCTGAGTTCTCTCTTATTCACCTGACAGGTGGAGATCATGAAGCAAGGTCATGCTATGTGTTTAATCTACAGAAATATCATAAGATTATGCAAACACATGCTCTTTTTCTTCTTCTATAGTTGTTTCCAATATTTACCCTTAAACCTAAGTTAAAGTAAAACACCTTTATATCACTAAATATTATCTATTATTATTCCAAATAGGATGCTAATAACCTGTGTGCTGTAAAACTCTGTGAGTGTACTCTTGGTAATGAAGTGTTTCTTGATTCCTCTTTATATTGGAGTTTTGAATTGACTTGGCTAGTGCAAAGTAAGAATACTTATTAGTGGTAACACAAAAATGCAAACATCAAGTCAATTTTGACTTATAATCTACTACTTCTAGTAGCATAGGATAAATGTATATTTTTGTGTTTCCATACTATAACTCTTTACAATAGTAGAACATGTCATCATTCAACTCTGAAAAGGATGATAGTTTTTTGTTTTGATTTGTTTTTTTGTGGCATCACTGCCTGGTGGGAGTAGGAAACCCAGCCTTGCTCCTGGAGATCTGCTGCTGGATTTGAACTGTCAGCCCTTTGGGCCACAGTCCCAAACACAATCACTATGCCATCAGAACTCAACCCAAGATGACAGTATTTAATTGCTGACTTAGGATTCACAACCTAAGACACAATCAAAAGAGCTCTTAGTATTAGCAAGAATAGTAATTGGGAAATATAGCCTTGGTGATAAATCTGGAGGTCATATGACAGTATTAAAAATGACTAAATCATTAAAAAAGATGTTTTCTCAATGATAGAAAGTATTTATATTCACTGAACCTCACTGAGTGGGTTACACAGTGGGTTACACAAATCATATTGACTACATCTGAGGAAAGTGACAATGAAGTTGTTCTAGATGAACAGAAAAAAAACAGGATAATGCAAAACAATCAATTGCTTATGTGCAAGTTCAAATTAAGGCTGAAAAAAATTAAGTTCAGAAGAGCCAAAGTAAAACATTCAATATACTCCACCTGAATTTATATACCATCTCAGGAACAGATTTCATGTGTCTAACCCTAAGGAGTGAGGCGAGTTGTGAAGTGACATCATCAAATAAAAGATGAAGAAATATAAAAAAAATATATAAAATAGGAAAGAAATAAAAATAGATGTTCAAAAGAGACTTTGAAATTGGTTTTTGAATATACATCACCTGAAGCAATTGGGGAAGAATGTGCAGTAAAATAACAAGAGAGTTTTCAAAGGATCTCTTAAAATGCGCCCAGAGTACATTTAGAAAATTAAGAGACATAGCATGTTTTGCATTTCTCAAGTGGAAAGAATTGAAGAAATTTTTCAAATTCTTTTTTAACCTATAATATAAAATATAGCGCTATGAGCTGAATTTAGACAAAGCAAACCAACAAAGAGGTACCAAGAACAGATACACAGGTGGTCCTGTGCATCGTGGTGGCAAAGAAGGGGATATTTCTTAACTAGAGCAGAGGGCAGGTAGTATGATCTCTAGGAGTGAGCACCTCCTGATATTTTAAAAGTGGTCCCGGTTACTATCCCAGAATGTGATGTCTTTAAATTGAATTTTTTGTGTGTATATTCTTTCGATGGAGCCCGAGTATGTAGGAATAAAAGGAGAAAATGGAATAGTTGAATTCGGTTACAGAGAAGCAAGCGCTGATGCTCAAAGGATTATTGGCAATGTAGCATACAGGAATCTGTCAATTAACTTGCAAAGAGAAAAACATTTTGAAACGAATGATGAACTACAATAAAAAAGAATCTAGCCAGGTACAACAGAATGGTGTGGAAAAAAGACTCGATGCAAGAAAAGTGAATGGAAAAAAGAAGCGTTAACTGTATGTGGGCTCAAAAGGATGAAATGCGGGTATCTTTGATAATGGGGAGAATAGTTTGATTTTAATTTGACTACAATGAAAATATTAGTGTTATATTTTAATTGTATTGACATACATTTAATTGTTTGAAAATTGTCCAAGTGCTTCAAAAGCATTTGTCACTTTTTTTAGGGGGGTTCCGGCAGATCGCGACACCCAGGCATCCCGCAAATTAGGCGGGTCACCTTAGGGACAACCTTTACCCGCTCAAAAATTTGTTTCACATTGGCAGTGAAGATCCGGGAATCACTCCGGATTATTGTTTTGCTTATTCATAAGTTTAAGGCATTTAAGTCACTTTCAGGATCATTTTTCCTCCTGTTGTAACCACTTAGACCAGTGTGGATATCTTATGGGGAAGGGAACTGGGGGTGGTGGTAAGACTGTGACTACTCTCTGTCTGTCTTTCACAAATAGAGTATAACATGCAAAGGACAACACACAAAACAGAGGTACAGTCCAACATATTAGAACAAATAGCTTTACACTCTTTCCCCATGCTTTCCTCTTCCTCTTCTGTCCCTGCTTTTCATCCCTCCTGCTACCCAGATGTTACTATATTAAAAATGTCCATATCTTCTGGTGTGAAAACAGTTTTTCTATGTCTTTTTTTGTTGTAAATATCCCATTTTCAACAGTGTTGTTATGCAGTATTTGTCTTTATGAGGTTGAATAAATTTGCTGAGCAGATATTACAAATTTATCCATGTGATAAGAAGACAATAATTTCCTTATTGCATTTTGGATGTACATAATATTTCATTGTATCTATGGACCAGAGTTTATTGGTTCATTTCTCCAAGGAGACTTTTGGGTCATTGCATACATTTCACCATAAATTGAGTGCTCATGTATCTGTTCATATTTTTTTGGAGTTTCTATCAAAAGGAAAGAGTTCAGGGTCACATGGTATTTTTATTCACTCATACAACTCAATATAAACAAGACCAAATTCTTCACAGCTATCTAATAAGTATCACCATGATAAATAGGAGAAAAAGTTGACGATAACAAGAATTTTGTCTGCTTGAAACCTTTATCAATGCTTATGGAAGCCGGCGCCAAGGGATCAAAAGATCAGTTGCATTAAAGCTGCACAAGACCTCTTTTGAATATTGAAGGTCAAGGATGCTTCTTTGAGGACTAAGGTGTGCCTGACTGAAGCCATGCCATTCTCCCTTGCATCATGCACAGAGGATAGTTGGAATGTGACTAAGTAAGACCAGACAAGACTCAATGCATTCAAATTGTGCTTCTGGAAAGGAATACTGAAAGAACCATGGGCAGATGAAAGGATCAGAAGACTCATAAACAACTACAACACCGGAAGCACTCAGTAATCTTTCATAAGAAATTTTACAGAGAGCTACTTGGCAAGCCAACTTGAGGAGATTCATATGTGTGCTCATCATGAAGATAGACGAGTGGTTCTCAACCTGTGGGTTGTAACTGCTTTGGAGGTTGAACAGCTCTCTCACAGGCATCACTGGATTCATAACAGTAGCAAAATTACAGTTATGATGTAGCAATGAAGGTAATTTTATGGTTGGAAGGTCACCACAGCATGAAGAACTGTATTAAAGGGTCATGGCATTAGGAAGGTTGAAAAACAATGAGATAGACAACCTTTCAAGTTATAGAAATTATTAATTCATATCACTAGCATTGCATGAAAATATATTTGTTGAATATATTTAGATAATCAATCTAGCAATATATTGAGAGGAACTATCAGAAATTAAATTCAGATTTTTTATACGATATAAGACAATAACATTGCTTATATATCAGAAGAATCTTAAATTTAAGTAGATAATAACAGGAAAATACTATGGGCAGCTAAAAGGACAAGCAACTGTGTACTGGAAAAAGTAAACCGGAGTTCTAAGGGGCAAGGATGGGAAGATTTCATCTTGTACACTTTGGCCATAATGTCAGGACAGACCAGTCTTTGGAGAAGAACTTCTTTGAAAAAAAGGAAGGCGCCTGTGTCAGGCAGGGTTCTCTTAGAGAAATAAATGCAGGACACTAGTACTTCTTTTTATAGATTTATATATAGAGAAAGGTATATACAATAAGAAAGAAAAAGTTAACTATCTATAAAGCAGTACAGATTGCCCGGTGTAACTCACTTGTGTGAGACAGCTAGAAGACTGGAAGTCCTTCAAGTCTGGAGGGCCGCTGAGTAGTCCTCTGTAGACCAATCAAGGTTATCTGGTCACAGGCAGCAAACAGCAGAGCAGGTCACCAACAGTCAGCCAGATGATAGAGTCCAACAGTCCCCAGCTCAATAGATGTATGTCCCAGGAGCATGGCGAAGTAGTGCTTGAAGGAACCTCAACTCACAGCTCCACAGTCCATGATTAGATGCCCCATGGGTAGTGTTGCTTGGAGGTCAAGGGACAGGACAAACAAAGCAGCTTTTTGGTCCAAAGATCCGGAAGCAAGAGAGAGGGCGGGTCTCGCCGAGCCCTTCCTATCTCTGCCCCTCAATTCATCCCACGTGTTCATTGGCCATGCTGTCACAACAGACCCATCAATCTTCTGTGGCCATGTTGGCATAACAAACCTACCCATCACAACACCCATCAAGATGGATTGACGTAGAGTCTCTATCAATGGGCTCAGATGCAGAAACGATTGTGAAGATGGCACAGGACCTTGCAATGTGCATAGTGCATAGTGTTACTAATACAATGCCCTATTGTGCAGAGTGTTACTATAACAACAAAGTTGTTCTATTTTGTGGATAAAAAACAATGGCGGATAACTTCCAAAATTGGGATTCCAAAACATTTTATGGTACCGGTGCAGAATCTTCACAGAGAACAAGAGAAGGTCATCGATGTAGAAACATAAGATAATTTCCAGTTCAAGACCAAGAATGGAATGTCCCCAAATGAACTTTCACCATACTTATTCCGTCTGATTGCTTAGAAAATAACCTGACAAATCTGACTATGTTCAGTTAAACATCAGGGCTGGAGGAAGACTTAACTATTTGCAATATCTTCTCTTTCCTTCCCACGCAGATCAAGCTCCTCATCATGCCCTACCACCTTCCATTCACATGCTTCCTCTTTCCTCGGTCAGATCTCTCCTTGGTGAAGAAGTCCATTCCTTTAAGTGAAAAAATCAAGCTAGCTTGCTGAAGGACAAAATGATTTGATGCAATTAACTGTTGGAAAATAAAGAGCACTGCTTGACATACATTTTGCAGCTCAATATAAAGGAAACTAAGAATATTTACCACCACATGTTGAGGTGACAACCAACAAAACAAGACTTCCCCAGGTTCTTGTGCTAACCCACACGTAAAGGAGGCCAAAGGAAACAGCTTGACCAACAGGCTTTCCAGCCTGGCCGTCATCGACAAAGGTAGGAAACCTTGAATTTCTCTGCCCCTCTCCTTGCCCCCACCCCTGGGAGTGGACAGAGGACTTACTATTTCTGGAGAGACAGGAAGTTGACAGAAAAATAGAGAAATGAATAAATCACAGTAAGGTTGGTTTTTTAAATTTATTAAAATAAATCTCTAAAATAAATCGCAACAACCTAGAAACCCAAACTTTCCAATTTAATTAATAAGTAGTATTATTATAAATAGAGTAAACATTGAAAATTTCAAGGATTACTTTTTACTTGAATCCGTAATCAAAACCCTGCAATAAGTAGTCAGAAAAATAAGCAACGGGATTAGAATATCCGCTGCAAAGCAATGTGTTGGGTTACCTGCTACAGAACATGTAATGTTAAAAAACAAAGATGTCACCCCAAGGACTACAGTTCTTCAGACCCACATAGTGGGTTGTTAATCATCTGATATATATGTAATAGTTGTACAGGGAATTGAGAAAAAATGATAACTGTGACTGATGGCACTTATAAAGAATATCGATTATACCATGGACTCCCAGAAGAATGAACAAATCACAATTAAATCTACAGAAGATGCTCCTTAGAAGTGGCCACTGTGGGACTTAAAGTATTTTAGGCATATTATCAGAATAAATATCTCCAGAGAAAGATTAAGAAAAACAGAAAACAAACCACTCACTGATCTGACAGTCTGAACATGGTGTGTGGCATCTGCATTGAAAGGGTGTGGGACACGTGCCAGCCGGAGGGAGTCTTCGACATACTGCCCAACTGCCCCCACCCCTACTGCCTGGGCTGTCTGCGCACCTAGTGTAGGAAGAGACCGACTTCTCGTTGGACATCATCAAGTCCTGCCTCCATGGCCCCATCCACTCTCACTACATCATCGCCAACAAAATCTGGGTCAGGAAGGCTCCCAAGCAGGTGAAACTCATCCAGAACATCAAGACTCGGACTGCTTCTGACTGGACTCCTAATGGATTTATAGGACAGAGTAGAACTGTCATTGTTGAGTTCAGAGCCTGTAAATATTTATAGAAGTAGAAAGTCTCATCTTTCTACTTAGGAGCAAATGATGGTTTTGAACTGTTTTCCTGGGGTCAGTGGCCCAACTTGTAAGTGACTAGGCTATTAGGGCTTGTGCCCAGGGGATAACATCTTGTTAAGTATATAGCCATTGAAAAAGGGGAAGACTCCAAATCTGGAGAGATTGACACAATAGGCTCTGGCTGCAACAGCTGGTTCAGAGGCTCAGTTGTACAGAATGCACAGGACTAGACAGTGTTTTCTTATAATATATATGGGGGTTCTGTGTGTACAACTAACTCCACAGTACTTAATACAGCAACAAGTTCCACTTATTAATCATTTCATTGTGTTAATTTCTTAAACATTTATGATAATTTTGTAATCACATTCACTCTATAGAGCATTCTTGTTATATCTGATGATAGGAAGCCTCTTTCTCACCCATATTTCCATTAAATGATTGATGATGATATAGTTCTTAAAATAATAGAAGCTAGGAAGTAGATTCAAAGCATCTGGCCTCTGTCATGCCTCTCAGGAGTCATGGGGCATTAATTTGCCTTAGAAAGCCAGGTGCCTCAGGAAGTTGCACTTGCTGACCCAAGGAAGTAGAGTGTAGTGCCTTTGGGCTGAGGTTTACTAGATTGGGGTGTTCTGGGCACTTAATTCCAGGGGCTGGGTTTGCTGACCCATAGAGTTTGAGCTGACAGCCTTGGGGTAGAGACTGACACCAGAGTAGTATGCCCTTTTCAGTATTTATTATTAAACCCCAAACTTTTTAACAAGTGCTGGTACACATTCTCCTGAGCATTTCTACTGACATTATACTTTATCAAATTCTTTAATAACTCTTTAATTATGAATTTTTTTCCAGTGTGTTCTCTGCAGCAATTACAATGACTATTAGAGCCTTGAGGTAAAACTGTTGAACATTAATGAAGTCAACACATATAGTTATCATTTTCTCTTGAAATTTTACAGTTTGCAAAAGCAACTTATACAAAATCTTGTGTTAAGCCAAACATATATTCCTGATACTACAAGTGCTCCTGTTAACATTGTTTGTTTTTTGGTTAGGTGTTGTTGAGTCTGTTGTGTCGAATAACACCTCTACATACAACAGAATGAAACACTGCCCATCCTGTGTCATCCTCCTACCCATTCCTATGCTCAAGCACATGTCTGCTTCCCCGACGTGAATACATCTTTTCAAGAGTCTTCCTCTTTTTGCTGCCTGCTCCCACCTAGTTCAAAAGCACCAGTAGCTCCATCAGAAAAAGATGATGTTTTGTACGTCAGTAAAAAATTATAGCTTAGGACACCCACAAGGCAAGCACTACATTGATCTATATGGTCTCTATTGGTCAGAAAGGTCCATGACAGTGAGTGTGATTGTTACAATTCACTTTTAAAGATTGCATCATATTTATAATGAATAATAATATTATCACTGGTGATAAAAACAAATGAGAAATTAAGACATGTTTTGGAAAAACAAAGATTTAGTCCACTGTGCTATGTCTAGTAATTTTTAGATTAGTATATCTACAAAAATTCCCCCACAGGTTTTGTCCTCAATTAGAATATTAACAACTATAGTAGCACAAATAATTATGAATATTTTTGTGCAGATAAGTCATCATATATAGTTTTCCCTAAATCTTATCATTGTTATTTGCAAAGTATTAGAATCTAGGATAATTGAGTAAATTATCCTTATTGAGCTATTTCTATGTACATTAAGTCAATTTTACAGTAATTTATTAATTGATTCATTTTCTCTTCAACAATAGTACTTATCATATGGTAGTGATGATATTTCAAGCATTCAGTACTAGTTGCTATTCTCTTTTAAGTGAGTAGATTGTATATAAATTTAATAAACTGATTAAGTCAGTGATACTGCATCACATTAAGCAAAGTCTAAAGAATTCCTAATTCATTATTTTTCTTCTCAGGTATTCATCCCATTGCTAGATACTTCCATTCTGACTCACAAAGGCTCCAGATACCCTTCCTGAAACTGTAAAACTTGAAGGAAGCAGATTGTTGGTGCTGTTGTTAGGTGCGGTGCTGTTGTTAGGTGCATTTGAAACCCTATATACAATAGAATAAAGCATTGCCTGCTCTTGTGACATCCTTACACTTTGCTTGTAGGTTGGAGTCATTGTGTCAATCCATCTTATCAAGGGTCTTCATCCTTTTCGTTGCTATTCCACTTTTTGAAGCATGATTTACTTTCCCAGGAAAAGATCTCTCCCAAAGTTCATGAGTCCAAGCCTTTCCATTTTTGCCCCTTAAGTGCATTTTGGTCATACTTCTTAGAACACAGAATTGTTTGTTTTTCTGGCAAACTTTTCATGGTACTCTCAATATTCTTTTCCAACTCAAATGTATGCAAACTTAGTCTTCCTTATTTAATGTTCAACTTAAACATGCATATGAGGTGGTTGAAAATCACACAGTTTGATCAAGTAGCACCTAGTGCTCAAAGTATTTTTCTGCTTTTAAACAATTTAACCAGTCCGTGCAGTCCTTTAATTGCTAAATGGCTATTCCATGAGCATTGATTGTATATTCAAGCAATAAGAAATTCATTGAAAATTGTTGATAATAATGACTAGAGCGGGAGTAGGGAGGGAAGGGAAATATGAGAAGCTGATACCAAGGGTCCAAGTAGAAGGAGAATGCTTCAAGAATGATGATGGCAAGAAAAGTACAACTATGGTCTGCATACAATATATGTATGTATGGATTCTAATGAGTTGTATGTGTTCCCAATAAAATGATTTTACAAAAAGAAATTCTTGACAAATTCAGTTATTTATCTGTTTATCTTTGTTACATATTTATGTAATTGTGAGGATTTAAAAATTTTCACTACATAGAGTTGAACTCCATATTAAAGATTGCAGTACTTAACCTTCTTCAGAAGGTATCCCTCACTTTCTGCAAGCAGGGCTGTAACTCTGTATTTTATAAGTTTATAATAGTCTTCCTCTCATCACAATTCCATGTTCTTCACATAGTCAAGCTACTCTGATTTGCTCACCATACCTATTGACTAAGGTTCATGACAGGTTATAACCCTGATACAGATTGTTTTTGACATTGAACCATTCAGTACCCCACTATTTGTTGTTGTGCCTATGATTGCTTCTGAACTTGTGTACAGGTTGTGCATCAGCACAATGATGCTTCCTGGAGTTCCCATGCTTCTCAGTATTAATGATACTTTGTCACGATCCACAGAATTGTGTTTTGTATAGTCAATAAACACAAGTAAACATATTTCTGGTATGTTTCTTTTAGCTAAAACTAATCTGAGATCAATAATGACATCTCTTTTTCTAGAACTTTCTCGATCCAGCTTGAATTTTTGATAGGGCGGTGACAGATTCTATTGGGTCACCTTTCTTTTGAATGGGTACAAATATGGACTTCCTTCAGTCGGTTGTTAAGGTATCCATTTTTTTTTTCAGATTTCTTGGCATAGGTCAGTGAAACCTTCAAGCACTTCATTGGCTGCCTGAAACATTTCTATTTATATTCTGTCAAGTCCTGATGCTTGCCTCTTCACCAATGTCTTCGGTGTAGCTTAGGCTTCTTCCTTCCTTGCTATTGGTTCTTGATCTTTACATGGTTGAATGTTGAGTGGCTGTTTGGTTTGTTTTTTTTTTTTTTTTGGGTACATTGTCTCGGTGAATTCCTTCCATCTTCATTGAATCTCCTTGCATTGCTCAATACTTTTGTCCATTGAATCTTTTAATATTACCGTGAAAGATTTGCAGTTTTCCTTCAAGCCTTTCAGCTTGATTAAGGCTATCCAGAGTCCTCTTATTTTGGTTTCTAATTTCAGGTAAAGAAACAGATAGCTCCATCTTTCTCCTGCAGAGTCACTACTGGGTTGAAACCACTACCCTGTGATCTGCAGCCCAATGCTATCTGACCGTTCTGTTAGCGACTTAGATGTTGTCAAAGGAAGAAAAGATGAAGACAGCAGGAATTGGGCATGCATGCTAAAACAAAGAAGAGGTGGAAACACATTTCTGCATATACCCCTCCAACACAAAGGAAGTTGAAGGATAGAATAAAACACAATTGCTAATGATAATAATAATAAAGACAACCCCCACAATGGTTAAAAGACTCTGGAGTTTGGAGTCTGAGCAAGACTGCAGCATAAATGTCTGGGGTGTTGGAGTGCTGGAATGCACACCCCTGGAAATGCTATGAAGGACTAGCTAATAGTGGAAGACTCTCAAGAAAGTCATCCTGTGAAAAACAATAGCAGCAGCAACAATAACAACACCCAAACAAAACAACAACAAAAAAGAAAGTCTTCCTGTCTTCCTGTGAGGCCAGCCATCAGGAGAAGATTCAACTATACTTTCTTCTGGGCTCTTTGGACTAGCCAAGCGTCTCCTTTGTACTTCTTTTCCAAATTATTCCCTTAAATAAACTTACTTACTGTTCAAATGTTTTCTCTGACTCTAGTCTGAAGTTTGTCCCTCTCCTGAAATCGTTCTTGTGAGTGGGAAAATACTAAGGAGTAGATAGGCTTGAAACTTGAGACTGTTCTCTGTACAAGGATTCTATCAGTCATCCATACATATTTAACAATTACTCTGTAGAAAATATTTGATGAGATTGTGGAGTAATTTTTGATCAGGTTTTAATTAACATACAAAGTATTAACAACTCTTTTTTAATCTCAGGCATTTAGTGACAATAGGATCTGAATCTCATTTTTGCTTCTGTAAGGATAAAGAGCTTAAGTTTGTGACATCCATTGCAACTGAGTTGATTTTGCATATCCTTATAGGATAAAGTGACACTATTCCCTTGAGTTTCTGAGACTGTAAAGCTTAGGAAGCAGAAGATCTCATCTTTCTTCCCCAAAACAATTGTTGGATTAGAATAGTTCAGTGCTTAATTCTGTGTGCCACTACTCACTACTCACTGCCATCAAGCCGATGCTGACCCATAACAATCCTATGTATAGGGCAGAATTGCCTCTGCCAGTGTCTGAGACTGTAACTGTTTACCTGAGTAGAAAGCCTCATGTTGACAGCATGCAGTAGCTGGTGGTTTTGAACTTCAGACCTTTCACATCATAGATCAGTGGGTTGCCACTACCTCACTCTGGTTTCAAGGGTGCTTTTATGTTGATAGAATGTAAATAATTTGATATTCCTATGCTTTTAACAAGTACAATAAAACTTGTACCTATGCCTCAAAACAAAATATTTTCTCCTACCTAGGTTAAATATGACCTTCTTTATTCAATTCATCACCTCAAAATATTGATTTTAATCATAATAACTTATCTGCCAGTTATCCATTTCAGTTTGCACAATTATACTTTTTTGCCCTGAATAAAGCTGCCTTTCATCCTATTTTTCTAGACTATTTAAACAAATCTAAAAGGATAATTTCTAGAATTCTGTGGAAAAGATGAAATTCAAACTTCCATGACTATTCTCTTTGACCTTATGAAGAGCTTTTTATGTAATTCAACTAGAACTTAATATTTTTGCAATAATTGATGCAATATAGTTTATGACACCTCTTTTGTATATTCCATAGATGATTGGTATATAGATTGGTATATATTGGACATTGATTGGTATGAGAATTTTAGGGATAATTGTTTATTAAAAATTGTTGTAAAGGCTTAAAACAACTGGATTTTGAGATTTTGCTTTGACAAGAAAGATGAGCATATTACTAATGGATGAATTCAAAGAATTAAAGTATAGTATTGTGACAGTTTTTTTAAAAATTATCTTCCTTCAGGCATTTGCAATAGGAAATAGAGGTCAATACATTTTGAGCCCTTTTCTGGCAACTTCTGGTGGATAACAACAAACTCAACAGTCAGCACTCTAAGTAATCTTCAAGACCAGCCACAAATGCTAGCTAGAGAATGGAACACGGGAACCTCTATCTCATATGTTGACATGCAAACCTCAAGGACAGTAGTTTGAAGCTCACAGAAGTTCCATGGGAGAAAGATGAGTCATTCTAGTCTTGTAAAGAGTAAGTTTTGGAAGCTGTTTAGACAGTTCTGTCCTGTCCTACTGGGTCACTTGGAGTCAGAACAAACTTTATGAGGTTTCTAGAGTTCCAAGAACGAGTAACTCTTAGGAACCTTTGCCAGATTGGAGCTATCATCTCGCTGAGACCATTTCTGTCTCTTCTAAGTACTCCTGGTTATTTCCTTTTAGTATCACACCTAATATATTCAAAGTTCTGGGGTTTTCATGCAACATAATGAATTTTGCCAATATCTCTTCCTTCCTAATTCAGGAAATAAGTAGGCAAAGTTACCAGAATTTTTTTTATTTTAAAAAACTAATTACCAAGTAGCATGCATTGAAATCACATGGAAAACTAATTTTAATTTTAAAAATTACCCTTTTCATCCCTCAATTAGTTCTTTTGTCTACATGACAATATAGCAGGAACTTACATTAATTTTTGCACTGACATATAAATAAATCAGTTATCATAGATATATTATTTATAACTCCTTTTGACTGAATTGAATATATATGGGGCATTTTCTGATACAGTTGTATTTTGAATAATAGCTGTACTAAGCTGGCTTCAACTGATAGCTGCTTTCCATGTCCTATAGGCATTTTGATTGATTTTTACAAGTCATGGGTTCTTTAAACTTGTCTGAACACAATTCTTTCTCTGCACACATCAAAGAACACACACTGTATTTCATTATCTGAATTGATCGTTTTAACTTCTAATCTTCGTGGAAGAGTTCCAATTACTTCCCTGACTCTCTACGTCATTTACTTTGTTAGTTCAAAACCCGTTGCTCATTTTACTTTCCAAGTTAAAAACACCAAAAGCTAAATTGAAGACTAGAAAAACTTATTTTGAGGAGTGTGTGTCTGTCTATTTGCGTTCTCTTTCTCTTCTACATTTGCCTGGAGGTTTTTCTGCAGCTTCTGCCTGAAAAAGATGCTTGGCAGTCCAGGAATTGTGAACTCTCAATTCCTGCAGGCCATTTATGATAAACATGGCAAACACGTAATGTCTATAATATTCTTGAAATACTCTGATTTAAGTGCCCATATCAGAAAGCCAGTTTTGACCCTCACTATTCTTCATATGTTCTTATAATCACAGAATGTGGAAAAAAAATTTTTGCCTATAGAGGAAAAGCACAAATAAAACAAGGAACTATGTGGCAAAGAATATTTAAGTTTATTTTAAATAATTTCAGAAAATTTGGGGAAACATTATAATGAATGCATTAAGATTAGTGTTATAAAATATTTTTATTTATAAAATAATATAATTAAATATAATTTATAAAACAATAATATTATTTTCCCTATACATTTTACTTAAAGTTTTGGTAGAAGGTTCACAAAATGATAGATTTGAACCCTGAAAATTCAAGGTGTATTTCATGAAATCAGAACCAATTCTCATAGCTTCAACATAAGTATAAAATCTAGAACACACACACACAAAATCTAGAACACCCCACTCATCTGTTTGGTTGTTCTATTGCATGTAATGGCTTTCATATTATGGTGTTGCTTAAAGTTAAACTATCTGTCTGTCAAGTATCAGCAGGGTTATCAAAAGTAAATTGATTTCAGCAAAGATTTGACTGAGCACTGACCAGTTAGAAGTAATGTGGTCCTCTTTTGAGGCACTGCAACTGAAAACAGCACCAACCTTGTGTAATATACTGCAGGAACATGAGCCCCTCAAGTCAGAGGTAGCTAAAAATATGACAACAGCAAAAGTGTGGGGCAAGGTAATTTTCTCAGGTGGCCCATTTGCCCTTTGTCATTATAATTTGCATCAAATGATGAGGCAGGATCCTGCACATGAGGGGTAATGAACTCTGAAGAGGGCACTGGTCAGTATTGTCATTTTTTTCTGGATAAAATAATACCAATTCAAAAGCCGGAAGAACAATGACCTCACATTCAAGAAAGAAGAGCCACCACTAGAGTGTATTGGAGATCCTTGTCTGCCATCACTAGAGGTCTCAACAGGAAGACACTGAGAAAGAGTAGAAGAGGGAGGGGAGGCAGTGGGGAGACCTCCGCCTGTAGTTAACAAGGCAGACAGCAAGGGTCCACGTGGTTGAGAGTCCAAAAACCAGAGAGAAACGTGTCTGTCACCATGGCTGAGAAGAGTTATTGTACACAAAGAACTTTATCCTTAGTACTTTATAACTTGTTGCCTTCATTAATAAGACCTCAAATTGTTAGTATAGTCACAGCGGTTCTCAACCTGTGGGTTGCGACCCTTTTGGATGTTGAACAACCCTTTCAAAGGGGTCGCCTAAGACCATTGCAGAACACACATTTCCAATGGTCTTAGGAACCAAGACACTGGCCCTCCATCTCCAATAAGTACACATCTGAGACCCTGGCGTGAAGACTGTTACCCATGCTACTCCATGCTTGAAGACAAAATTTCATTTATTTGTCATTAGAAATAACTATCTCACCATATGTAATTGCATATTGTTTTGTGATGAATTATATGCTTTAAATATGTTCAACTTGTAATAATGAAAATATATTCTGCATATCAGATATTTACATTGTAATTCATAATAGTAACAGAATGACAGCTATGCAGTAGCAATGAGAATAATTTTATGCTTGGAGGTCACTACAGCATGAAAAGCTGTATTAAAGGGTCACAGCATTAGGAAGGTTGAGAACCACTGCTCTAATGGATAAGCGTAGTTATTGCAACAAATAGTTGAACCTACTCTAACATTGGAGTGTCCTAGTAGGGGCACTAGGTATAAGGATAGGTTATAAAAATACCAACTGCAATAAACAGCGCAGAAGTAGACATAGCTACTCTGCCTTGACTTCCCTATTGCCACAAGGCAGGAGTCAGACCTGACTCCAAGTGACACCCTTTGTTACCTATTCTGACACCATCGATTCTTCTCTTGTCATTCTACATCTACACTTGGTTTGATAACGCATTGCAATTGTCATGCAGAACTCACAGGTCACCACTCTGTAGAATGGCCCTTGTGGATTTCCAAGACTGTAACTCTTTAAGGAAGCAGAAACCCTCGCCATACTCCTGCAGAGTCCGGTTGTTTTAAGCTGCTCACCTTGCTGTAAGCAGCCCAACTGGTAACCACCATGTCCCTGGGGCTCCTTATCAAGGAACCTTGCTAGCGAAGTGGAGAAGCTACCACAGTCAATATCAACAAGCTGTAAGATACAATCTTTTTGTCTCCTCAGTCAGGGGCCAAGTCTTGCTCCCTGATTCTGTGCCTTTCCATCATGCTGCAGCCCAGCATTTCTTGAATCCTCAGTCTTGCAGCTACATGGTCCCTTGCCTCAGGAAGTCTCACTCCCTCAGTCCTTCCCTTTAGCTCAGTTCCATGGCCTTTGGCGAGATAAGGAAAAGGTACGCCAAAGGCTCTACTATGCTGCTCTGAGTCTGCCTGCTACAAAGCAATCCTTGATATATCTGGTCTCAGGGGTCTCCGTCATTTCTGACAGAAAGCTTGAATACACGTTTCCAAGATCCACCATTAGTAATCAGTAGAAGTTTTATATATATGGCAGTCATGTACTCTGGTGCCAATTAGACTAAGAGTATAGGGGTGGAGTCTAGCCTGTCAATTTGGAGATAGTCAATGAGACCTCTGTGTAGGTATGACTTTCTCTGAGAATTCTGGGAAGTCTCATGGTATTTCTCATTGGAAATGAGAGACTATAGATTCAATTCCTTGGAGCCGAACTACTGACAAGATGAGATGACAGCATGCTGATCAATCCTGATTCCTGGAGACTGGAGGAGCCAGAGGAGAAGCCACATGGGCTTTCCCTGATGAAACCAAACCTCTGGGGCCAGAAAAGCCACGTGGATACTTCTGCCAGTGCTGAGTTGGTTGGGAGGCCATGGGAAGAACCCCTACCTGTGCTGAGATGCTTCTCCCACCAATGGATACTGCTGATAGACCCTGAGGCCTGGAAACCAGGAGCCGTGAGGAGACCCTTGCCAGGGCCCGAATGCTTCTACTGCCACTGGATACACAAGACTGCACCCACTGGCCTGTGATTGTACTGGTGTGATTGCCCATGGTTTGTGAGTCAGAAGAAAACAGTATAGACTGGTATGGGACATATGGGCTAATATCGAATTTATGACTTTGGACTGGACTGAGTCAGGATTTTTTCTCAATGTTCCATTCCTCTTGCATATAAACCTTTCCCTTATATACATATGCATGCTTATGAATTTGTTTCTCTAGTCTACCCAGACTAGCACAATATATAATATTTAAGATGAATATATCCAGTAGACAGCAGTATATAATCACAAAAGCCGTTTATTCCAACAGTTTATGCTAACACAAAAGAAAGTAAAACTAGCTGATACAACTTATAATGTACCATAGAAAACATGATTTCAGTGCAAAATGCTTACTTAAGTTTTAAATGGAATTTATCATTTCATTTTAATATGGAAAATATAAAGCTTCTTTACAAATAAAAGGAAAATACTCTCAGGTCATAACCAGTCCTCAATTATACTTCCATGTTGGTAGAAGTCTTAAAAATTAGTCAAAACGCTGACCAAGCTACTGTGATCTGCTTTGCATATAAAATATTAAAGATTCAGAATAAATAAAATAGTTGAGAAAAAACAATGATTTGTGTTATTCCACTTTCACACCTGAATTTCCTAAGCTGAAGCACACTGTATAAAATAATTAAAGTATATAATTGCATCACTTTCATAATGCTTTACTAAAGCCAAACGCACTCCCCTCAAGTTAATGCCAATTAATCGAATCCCTATAGAACAGGACACAACTGTCCCAGTGGATTTCTGAGACTGTAACTCTTTAAGGAATTTACAGAGCCTCATCTTTCTCCTACAGAGGAGCTGGTGATTTTGAACTGCAGACTTTTTAGCAAGCACCTAAAAATGTAACCTTCTATGACACCAGGGCTGTACCAGTGCTTAAAAGTGGATAAATTGTGAGCCCTTATAAAGTATATCAACTACTTTTGGTAAGGTTGACACTAGCAATAGTAAAAAATCTGTAGACTTAGGAATATCTGGCTGTTTAAATCTTTCAATTAGTATTTCAAGATTCAACACTTTCTGTATCTAAGAATCAGCTCCATTATAATGCAGTGCATCTAATTTTTTTAAATTTTAAACAGGGAATAGGGATTCCCATTTTGGGCAGCAAAAAAAAAAATCTTTATTATATTTTAACAATAAATCCCTAAGCAAAAAAAAATAAGAAAACATCAGAAAAAATCCATTTCTCAAATATCAGATTAGCAACCTTTTTTCTTTAACTGAGGACATAAAGAACTTGACGTGGGAGGTAGAGGATAGGTGAGAGATCTTTATCACAGATTCCTCTCACATGGCTTATTAGAGAAGCAGGAGTCACTTGTTTATTTACTATTTGAAAAAAAGCATGACTTTCATTTTTAACATATGAATATAAGTTTTTTAATTCTCAAAGACCTGGGGCTAATCTCAGTTGCCTGGTCCATCTTTCCAGTCTCTTCCTTCCTTCCTTCTTTCCTTCCTCCCTTCCTTCCTTCCTTCCTTCCTTCCTTTCTTTCTTTCTTTCTTTTTTAATAATTTTATTGAGGATTCTTATAGCTCTTATAACATTCAATACATTCTTTGTATCAAGCACATTTGTACACATGTTGTCATCTTCATTTCCAAATATTTTCTACTTTAGCCCTTGGTATAAACTTCTCTTTCCCCCTCTTTTAAAAAAATCATTCCATTGGGGGCCCAATACAACTACCATCACTATGAACACACATGTCAATTGTATGCATGCCACATTTGTACAACTGAGGCCATCGTTATCCAGGAAATATCCTCCCTCCACTTAGGTCCCCAGTACCAGCTCCCCATGTTTCCCCTTCTTCCTTCCTCCCCCTCCCCAAGAACCCTTAATAATTTACATATTATTACTTTTTAATATCATACTCAGTCCAGTGTGTCCCTTCACCTACTTCCCTACTGTTCGTATTCCACAGATGATATGTAGATCCCTACCATTGATTACCCACTTCCACTCCACCCTCCCTCCGCCCTCCCATTATCACCACATGCACCACTGTTCCAGAAAGGGTCATCAATCCTGAATTCCCCATGTTTCTGACTCCACTGTGCATCCCCTGGGCTAGCCAGGTTGGCAAGGTAGAGCTGGGATCATGATAGTGGGTGGGAGGAAGTATTTGCTTCCACTATCTTTCTTTTTATCATTCTCCATCTAAGGTGACCAGACTTGTAACAATTTAACAATGTCCCGCAACATTTTAAAATTAAAATAAATATATTACAATACATTTTTGCATTCCATGAACATTTTTGCTGCTCCATATAAACAAAATTTTTCATCAAGAACTCTCCCCCCACCTGTCAATGGTGTCTGGCTTAACATCTGGTAACTGGACCATCACTCCATTTTTCTCTAAGATGCTATACAGGGGATTATGGGTACAGTGTGCTTTCTTCAAGGATTCCATGGTCAACTTTTCTCCCATTGCCCATTAGATATGAAAAGGAACTTTGATGCTATATTTAAATTCTCTAATAAGTCAAAATTTTATTGATAGTCTTTTCAGCAGCTGTATTGGCATCAATTCACATATCATATAATTCAATAGTTCATTAGCATCAAAAAGAGTAGCATTATCACCACAATTGTTTTGTGGTATCTCTTCATTCTTGTGTCATTGGCAGCTCTTTATTGCCCCCAACATCCTTGCTATGTCCCCAAGTAAAACAGAAAATGATCCATAATAAAAAGAGAAACACAGAAAATATTAAAAACTAGAACAAATTTAAATGGATCATAAGGGACTTCAAATGATAGGGTTTTAAGTTTTAACCTAACTGTATGGACAACAATCCACTTTCCAATGCATTCTGCCTGTTAGCACGGCTATTCACATCTGTGATTCCTGTTCAGAGGGGATAGATAAATCAGGGTCTTAACCCTCATGTGTTTCCCCTTTACTTAAAAAAAACTAAAGCAGCTTTAAAATAGGTCAAAAGGAAGATAAAATGATAAGATATTATATTTTGACCTAATTACTTGCATCACAATCAACTTTGCAGTGCTATTTGCTGGCAGGGTTATCCGCATCTCTCATTTATGGTTGGAACGGAGTCACCAGAGGCTTATCCCAAGGGTGGATGCTGTGAACAAATTTTGGGTTTCCACTCTCATCAATAGCCTTCTGCAAACCAGGTGTTCACAATCCATTTGTGATACTGAATTCTCATCATATTTTCTATTTATAATTTTTGGATCATACAGCCTGGTGTGCTTCTTCCATGTGGATGTAATTGATACCTCACTTGAAAACAAGAGGTGTTTAAGACAGTGGACTATTCTTTCTGGCTAGTGGACACTGTCTAGCTTCCTTGTTACATTTTTCTAGAACATCCATATTCTCCATGATCTTTTCATGAGATTGGCATCAAGATGGGCTATATCATAAGAGTTGCTCTTAGATTGGGGCTAGAATTAATTTCAGGCCCCAAATTCATTCATTCAATTTTTGTCTCTGGTTCACATTAAAAACATCTCTGTCATTTATATTAGAAAACATTATAAATTGTCCTTCCTGGGGCATTACTTTCACTGCCAGCAAGTCCATGTTGGCAGACAGTGACCCTTTATGGCAGGATAAAACTGCCTCTGGGAGTCTCAAAGTCTGCAAGTCTGTATATCTTCACAGGTTAGTAGATGACTATTAGCTTAAGGACATAAAACTGGTGGATATTGGACTTTGGTTACAATCTTTTGCCTTGAAGGGTGTCCCGCTAGATATCATTCAACTAGTAACACCAAATTGCAATATGCTTACTATTGTAAAGTCCTCCTTGCTTTCTTGTGACATACATTCATCTGGTAAGTTTGATTCTGCTGCTGGGAATGAATATAATTGGAAGAATTGCCCTATTACCAACCCCTCAGTTTGTGTGAAGAGTGTCAACTCACTTAAACGTTTAATCTGTGCATGTAAAAAAATTTTGTGTTGCAGTTAATACATGGTCTATACCCATAAAATTCCCCTTTTCAACCATGCCTTCAATTCTATTCCATTGGCTTAAGAGACATGCACTCTATAGAGAAGTTTAAACGATTGATAAGGTTGATATACTTATTGAGCATGTGACATTCTTCCACTCTATTTTTACATGTAAATTTTTATGTAATACAGGATAATCTTGAATTTTACTTTATCTTAGAATTTTTAGAATCCATTTCATCCATATTCACTGATTTGAGAATAATGTCTTAGTTTTCATGGCCTGCTAGCTATCAAATTGCTCTTTTTTTATTTCTGTCATGCTACTTCTGAGGTACTTACTAGATGTCATATATTTGATTAAACACAATTTTGGGGGAAATGGAAGATGTGTTTTATAGAACTAACAGACTATTTTTAAATGTTTCCTCTCAAATACTTTCTCTAGCTTCTCACAGTCAAATATGTCAAACTTCTTCAACAGTTAAATTTATGATTAAGATAACATTAGTAACATTTTTTTCCAATGTGGCAGTCATCTGCTTATGTTAATTTTATAATTGAAATGTAGGGGTTAAGCCAATGGACATATGTCCGCGTGGGTTCGTACCCCACTCCTGGTACCATAATGAGTTAGTCCGGGTAGACTAGAGGAACAAATTTCAGAGACATGCATATAGGTATAAGGAAAAGGTTTATATACAAAAGAAATGTGACACTAAGAAGGCATCCCAATCCAGTCCAGTACAAAATCATAAGTCCAATATTAACCCATATGCCCCAAGTCAGTCTATAAAGTCTGCTTCCGACTCAGGAAGTCACAGGTCAGTGGGTGCAGAATTCTGGCGCTGGCAGGTGTCTCCCCATGGCTCCTCGCTTCCAGGGCTCAGGTCCATCAACAGCATGCCACTCCAGCTTCAGAGGTCTGTCTTCATCAGGGCAAAGCTGAGTGGTCTCTCCACTGGCTACTCCAGCCTCCGAGCCGCCACCATTCTGTGTTGCCTGTGGTTAATCATCTCTGAAACTAACTCCCAACAACTGGGGATGATAGCCTCTCATCTTCACAAGGGAAATACCACGAGATTTCCCAGGAGTCTCAGGTGAAAACCATGCCCACACAGAGGCCTCATCAGCTACTCAATGGCTTTCTCCTGATTAACAGCCAGACTCCACCCCTATATTTCAATTATAAAATTAACATAAGCAGATGACTGTCACATTCAAGTTGAAGAATATTATGTTCAATTCAATGGCGGGATATTAGATTGCTATATGTAGTTGGATTTATTTGAGATATATGTGGAAAGGTATTTAAAATACCTAAACAGTTTATATATGTGTGTATATGTACATATCACTGTGGTCCATTTAATCCCTTCATTGGCCTACAAACCCATGGGTGGGGGGATGGGCAGGGAAGTGCAGATGATCTGGTCTAATCTCCTTGTCAATTAGATATCTGCATAACAAACTGGTGAAAGGAAGAGGATGTATCTATGTCTATCTTTGTCTGTATCTGCATCTATATCCATAGTATCCATAGATAGATATATTTTTTAAGAATATTGAAGAGTAGCTCTAGGTCTGGAGCACTGGTTCCACCAGGGGGCTAGCTGCAAGGTGAGCATTTGTAAACCACTAGCTGTTCTGAGGGAGAGTGGGCTTTCTAATGAAGTGTCAGTCATGCAAAAGGTCATACATAAGGTCATACATACATACATAAGGTCATACATACATAGGTTATACATACATACATAAGGTCATACATACATAAGGTCATATATACATACATAAGGTCATACATACATAAGGTCATATATACATACATAAGGTCATACACACATGCACACATAAGGTCATACATAAGGTCATACATACATACATACATACATAGGGTCATACATAAGGTGTCGGTCATACATAAGGTCCTTCTCCCCTGACTTGGAGGGTTGCCACAAGTTGATTTCAATTAGAAGGCGGTGAGTTTGCGCTGGTTTGTTTTTTAATCTCTAGATAAAGGAATGCTTAAGGTAAATAAAATTTCAATCAGATTTATGCATAGAGCTCAGTGGATAATATCATGTGATTTGTACAGCTCTGCGGGCTCTATAGGATAAAGATGATAGAACGTTTAAACGCATTCTGCTATGTGAGGTAGAGTCACAAAATCCCTCACTTGGAAACAACATCTGCTTTTTGGGGTGTGAAGAAAGGATATACAGATTACGTGGAAAGGAAGCTTCTTAGTGGGTACCTGGATTTAGCTTGTAAAAATTCAGGATTTAATTTAAATTGCAAAGGAAGGTACATTTGTTGCAATATTGGGATCATATATGTTTTGTCTGTCAACAATTGATTATTTACCAGTCATGCAGTATTTTGTCTGGCAATCTTTATCTGCCAAGATATTCTAGATGTCATAGTATTTTATCATTACTATCTTGAACTCTTTGTTATCATATTTATAATATATCTTTTTGTTTTTTGGGGGGCAGAGCATAATTAAGTATCATTAAATGCAAATAATACTTGCAGTATTATTAAGCTTGATATTGAATAATGACTTTGATTCATGAGTTTACTTGAAATTTTAACCCTGTGTGAAGATATATAAAAGATGAAGATATATAAAATATCTCCATCTAGAAATGGCATACTTAGTTATAAGGCCTTCTTTAAAATTATAACACAAAGAGATAACATATTCAACAAAATATTCAATAAGAATTTACTAAGGTGTGCTTTTTGTTGTTAGGATTTAGTTTAAGTTCAACAACATAGTGTGTGATGTTTGTTTTCTGTAAACAACAGCATCAGTATATGAGGCATCAGTCATTTATATGCAAATGTAATTCTTATCCCAATGCCAACAATTTTGAGAGAAAATTTGAGGGTGAGAGGAGGAAATACATTAGAAATATTTCAAAATATGTGAAATACATTCAATTCGATTTTAGATAAATCTTGAACTGCACAGTAAGCACGAGATTTTACTTCTCTGTCAAATGCTGCATTTGCTAATGTCACACATTACAAGTTGAGAAGAGACTCGCTCATTGACTGCACTGCAATCTCCGTGGGAGCCGAGTGAAGACCCTTCTGAGGAGGTTAGAGGCTAATGAGGACTTGTGCCTGAAGAGAACTCCTTCTAGTCTGCCTTGAACTGAGGGGCCAACCAGGCCATGTTTCCTGTTAGAAATATATACTTTTGACAATCTTCTCCCCACTTTCAACTGGCATAAAACTTGACCCCAGAGTCAATAAGTAGTCCCTTCATAATTTGAACATCCATTTATCTTAGTCTTTAGTCTCTGCTCTTTCTCATATATAATTTTTGATATTTATTTAGATATGCATTATTATGTGATAGCATAAACACTGTTCTTAACATTATTCCTTGTATATTATGCTTGTATAAAGTACTTGAATTATTTGAATGGCTAATACTCCACTGGTAACAAACATTGGAACATGGAATCCAACTATATGTACCTCAGAAGAAATTCTTGGAAATATACTGTATTTTTTTTTACAAATAATGCACTTAAATTGAGTATGTGCATGTACATAGAGCACTCATAGTGTCATATAAAACTAGCCAATAAAGTGGATAGTTGTTTGCAAAAGAAATATCAATGAATTTGTACATTATTTGCATATAGATAAGGTATTTCTGGAAAATCAGCCATTAAAAACCCTTTGAAGTACATTTCTACGAAGGCACACAGAGGATTTCTATGAGTCAGAATTGTATAGATGGCAATTCAGTTATGTAATTCTCATCTTTTATGTAGGCGGCATGACCCTCAGCCAATGTGCTTATGTATAGAGACTACCCATCTGTCAGTGAAAGTTTCTTTAGAGCTATGATAGTGATTAGGTTTTAGGCAAACATCTAGAACATGACATTGTAGAAAAATATGGCCACTTAAATCTGAAAATTGGTCAATGAAAACCAAATGTACCCTGATGATCTGATCCACAATCTATTTTGAGATGCAAAAGGACACTATATTGTTCTATAGTACCTCGGGTGACTCTGATTAGCTTACTTATCTATAATAGCTAGCAATAAATCTGGTCAATAAATACAGAGGCCTAAAATAATTATGGGACAATTTTACTCAATACATTTTACTACTTTTTAATGAATTCCATTAAAATGAAGTGACTGTTGGAAGAAGCAATTTGGTCATTCCTTACCATCTTAATCATGTATCAATTTTATCATCATCTTCTGATTTACCTGCTGCTGTGATATTGGCTTTTAAATACCTATAGGCTCATCTATCTTGAACAAGTTTCCAGTGGAGTTTCAAAATTAAGGCAGACTAGGAAAAGGGGTCTGATTATCTACTTCAACAAAATGGATGGGTAAAATCAGAAATAGCAATGAATTATTTCCTAATATCAGGCTGATGGAGAAAAGGCAATCAAAATTAGACTGGAGAAGAGTTATCTCCTTAAGAAGTGTTGCAATAAATGGCTTGAGCATACCTTCTGGAAGCTTCATTCGCTGATCAGAAGTGACTCAAAGTGAAATGTGCAATGTTGTCAAAATACGAATTTAGGAAAATTAGAACTTTAAAAGAAAGGCAAATAAATCAATATCCTAGGCATTTGTGAGCTGAGAAAAATGATACCATCCACTATGGCAGGAATGGAAAATTGAGAAGCAGTGTATCCATAACTTTCATAAAAATAACATTTCAAGATCTCTCCTGAAGTATAATGCTATCACTGATAGGACAATACACACATTCTTACAAAAATATTAATCTTTATGTTTATTTAAATTTCCACACCAATCACTTATACCAAAGTTAGAAAAAATTAAGGTTTTTTTAACCAACTTTTGGAGTCTGAAATTGTTCAAATATCCAACTAAGATAATTGAGTATTATTTGTAATTTGAATGCAAAGGTAGGAAAGACAGCAAAAGGACCAATAGAAGAAGAAAAATAAACACTGAGTGAAAGAAAAAACACCACATGATAAAAATTTTTCAGGTCATCAAGTTAGCAATTTCAAAGATTAATTTTAATAACATAAACAGTGACTCCACATTTGGATCTTACTTGACGGAATGTACAAAAATAGAACTGACTACATCTTTAAAAAGAAATCATTGAGAAACTTGATATTATCCATCAGAATAAGGTCAGTGACAAACTATGGTACCAGCCATCAGCTGATCAGATGAAAATTGAAGTTCTAAGTAGAGAAAATTTTAATAAATACAGAAGACCCAAAGAGTATCAATGAGTAAAGAAAATGTCAAAGAATAGATTTGATGCACTGAACACTACTGGCTGAGTATAAGACAAGCTAGGAGGACATCAAGGACATAATAAAAGAAGGAAGGGAAAGATCACTCAAGTAAAATGAAGAAGAAAATACCAAAGTGTATGGCAGAAGAGACTCTGAAACATGTTCTTCAATGAAGAATTTCAGTAACAACAGCAAAAGAGACAGATGATAAAGTAAAAGCTGAACTCAAGATATCAAAGGGTTATTTGCATTGATCAAGTAAAATGTTTTAATTGAATATGCAAATACATAGGTTAAGAAAATCAAAAGAGGAAACACATACTAAAGGTCTCAATCACAAAAAAATTAAAAATAATTTAAACCTTCAGTTGCAGTGTAAGTATATTCATAAGCAAAATATTGAGCAACACATAAAACCTCAAAAGGAAATGGACAGATTTTTACAGAATCAGGGTTCCAAGAATGACTAGTCAAGGTCAGGTGGCTGCCTAATATGAAAAAATGATGGTACCAAACAAGGAATCCCAAACGGCATTGGCGGCATTGTTGAAACATCTGAAGCCAAGAATTGGTAGAATATCAAGGTAAGTGTTTCAAGAAATGAATGAAGTCAAGTAAATTGACATTCCAGTGTCAAGATATTTAAAAGGCAGATAGGAGACAAAAAATATGTAGAGACCTAGACTTGTGCCCAGCAGGAAAAAGAGTTATCCAACTGAATGCAGAGATTATTGACAACATATCACCCCCAATTTAAATTGAGACTAATGGTCAATCAGAAATGGTTGCATGCATACATCTGTAGAAAACTGAGAGCAATTTGAGAGTGGATCAAAAGAGGATTTCAAAGAAAGGATATCATTACTTATGTCAGATAGATCTTGGCTGTAAGCAGATAATAACCAAAAGACATTGTTTGAATTTGTTATTTTATGAAATAGTTTATCTGTTCCAGATAACAATCCCCCCCTCCCATATTTGAAATGGACTCATGTCACCAAGGACTCCAGGAACCCTGGTGGGTCGTGGGGTGGCCCGTTATGCTGGGATCCACATGACTGGCAGTTTAAAACCACTAGATGCTCCTTGGAAGACAGACAGGGCTTTCTGCTGTCGTGAACAATTGCAGTCTAAGACCCCCACAAGGAACCCCTGAGTCAGCATTGACTCAATTGCAGCTAGCTTCCTTTGGAAAGCCTCCAAGTTCACTTTAATTTTACATTTCCTCCTATTTCAGACACCCAGACCAATATTTAGATCTGAGGCATAAGGAATCTGGAGGGGTTTTCTTTATCTATTCTCCCATGGAGCAATCTTAATTTAATTTAATTTTAAAATTATTTTTCAATGTTTGTTTTTCTATTAAGCCTTCCTTATTTTTTTTGTTCCCATCCATCCTTCCCCACTCCCTCTTCTCACACCCTTTCTTGGCCACATGGCAAATTATGGATACCACTCTAAAGAGGAGGAATTCCAGAAAACGTAACTTTGCTCATGTAGACCCTCAGGAGTCCAGTCACTCTGACAGAACAAGGATTTAATGTATGTATTCAAAGCAGAAAAAGTATGCTTCGATGCTGGGCTCTTGCATGAAACTTATTTAATATTTAGGCTGAGCAAAATATCCAAGAAACTGGGCAATAAAAAGAAACCTCTGGATTGAAGAACACTGACAACTTGCAAAATGTAGTTTATATAACTGTTTCAAGTGAAGAGGTCTTGAATCATTAATTTATAAAGAGCAAAGACTATAGTATGGCATGTGAACATAAAGAATTTCATAAAAATTACCCTCCAACAAAAATCCTCTGAATCAGACAAATGAGACCATATAAAAAGGAAACATTGATGCTTTCAAAAATTTCTTTTGATTGGTTCCAAAATAAAAACTGGTGGCACTTTAAATGTTGCATTAGCTAAATCTGTAATAAAAGATCTGTTTAAAAATGTTACAAAGCAGAGATTTCAATTTGAGAACTAAGGTGTACTTCACCCAAACTGGCAATTAATAAGAAGGATCAAAGAATTGATGTACTTGTGATTATTGTGTCTGTGAAGAATGTTGACTGTATTATAGACTACCAGAAGCACTAATACATTTATCTTCTAAAAATTCAGTGAAGTTCTCCTTAGAAGACAGAATAGTAACGCTTTGTATCCAGCTCCATGTCAAACCTTCCAAACTCACTGTCATCTACTTTGCCGGTGGAGAGGGATAGTGACTCTACTAGCATGGCCTGTCTTTTTCCTGCAAGCTGCTGTTAATTTCAAACTAATGACCTTGAGGTTAACAGTGTAACTTGGCACTGCTAAATCACCACGGCTCCTCTATATTCTATAAAACCTAGTAGATGTCTGGCTACATGCGAAGTATGAAATTGTGTTTATGAATAGCCAATCTTTAACCTATTTGCTGAGAATTTTACTCTTAGGATTTCATTACTGTTTCTGAATCCTTGACAATATTCGACAAGTTTCACAAAATGATAGTTAATAGTCGGTCCTAATACCACCCAGCCTATTAAGGGGAGTCAAGGGAGGAAAGGAAAACAAGCATTATCAGGACAGGTACCACACACAATTCCAGAGGTAAGAGCGTGCCATTCTTTTCGCTAATATCCTATTGCCTACTCTTTTTCAGGAGAGAACAAAACCATAGGCTAATGTTGAATATTTCTGTTCCTTCGAACTGCCTGTATACCTCTTGTCACTACACGATTGTATCAGTTAATCCTGGTCCTGCATATCTCCCTCCACCACTTGTGAAAGTCCTCGGCCGTCGAGGTGGGGTCCTCCTGTCTAGCACTCCTACATAATCTTTGACGAGGAAGCCACTGAGCCCTGAGTCCACACAGCAGTAAAGTCTCCCGCTGTTACAAGCCCCATGGCGGTTGGCATTGCTACACCTTCAGAGAGTCTCCAGTAACAGAATTGTGTGCTATAGAAAATAAATTTCATAAAATTTGTGTTTTATCCTTATTAATTATTGGTAACCTCTTTCGCATGCCTATGAACTAAAACTGTACCATATAAACTAAAATAATAAAATAAAACCAGCTTAATATGTTGTGAGTATATTTTTCTGACCTATTAGTAGCAAATGGAAGAATTTTCAAGTTACAGTTACAAATTCTTTTAGACATACCATTGAAAAGTAGCTTCCCCAAACATTCAGTTATATAAGTAGTCATTTAAAACTTATATCTAAAAGTAGTCTAGAGTATACTTTTATCTTAAATTAATATTTACTTTTTTTCTTGAAAACAGGAAAAAACCTAAGAGGATTGTTACATTAACTCCAAAATCCATGTGAGATTATTTACATAACTCTGGCAGTGAAGCTTTCCTTTCTCATGCTAAATCTGTCTCAAAGATAATTGTAGAATAGAAACCATAAAGCTTTACAAACAAAAAAGGTCCATGGAGATAATCACTGTCTTTATTGTGTGTGAGAAAGTTGAGGACAAAAAGATTAAGTGACTTGCTCAATGTCACACAACTAACTAATAATAATATTAAAAGATCAGCTCCATAATGTTGTGTTTGTGATATATTTAATGATTTTCTATGCAACAGCAGTGAGTAATTTAGTTAGTTGATGATAAATGTATATTTGTTCAACATATTACATATGACTCCACTCAATAGGTGCTCTGTATTTATTCACCAATGGACTATACAGTGTCAATTTCCAAACTAAAACTTTTGAATAAGCTTGATGAAAGACAAATTTAAAAAGATCAAAGCAATTTGTAAATAGCACATCTATATAAAACCATAAGTATAAAGAAGAAATATATCATACTTTCTATGTTGCTCAATGTCCATGAAGCTGATTGGGTAATTAGTCTGGGTAGGCTAGAGAAAGACATTCTGGGAGACTCATATATAATAAAAGGGAGACTTATACAAAAGAGTAACTGTACATTAAGAGAACATCCCAGCCCACACCAGATCAATCCATAAGTCCGATGTTAGTGTCTATGTCTGATATTCATAGGCAAATTCCTATTCAGGTTCTTGGAACACACGTAATGACACCAAATGCAGGAAGATCAGAGGCCAGTGGGTGGAAAGTTTTGTGGATCCAGTGGAGGTAGAGGCACCTTAGACCTGATGTGGGTCCCCATATGGCTCCTTGAGCTCTAAGGCTCTGGCTTCCATCAGCATAGCTCCATGTGACTTGTCAAAAGGAAGTCTTGCAGGGAGAAGTAGCAGAGAGTGCTTCTGCCTCCAGGAAGGAACACAGGAGTTCCCAGATTCTTTCGGAGCAGGCCATACATGTCCACACATAGAACTCCTTGGCTCTGGCCTGGTTGACAGGTTAGATTCCACAAATTGACAGGATATTATGTAACTGCCACATTGTTTAAAAATTATGTTAAAGCAGTTCACAGAAAATAGATACATAAAAAAGTGAACACTGATTAATAATAAAGCACTGTGATTTTTTTAAGTGATATTTTACTTTGATTTTTCTGAATGCTTTTTAAGGAGGAGGTCTCATAGGAAATAGTGAAAGATACTTTATCCATGGTAAAATAATTCCAGCATATTCATTATATACCTTGACTTTTAATGAAATAATAGCAAAACAGGTATTAATAATTGAAGAATATAATTATGTAGTTTATGCTTTTATTAAAAATGTATTATGACTTGTTTTCAATGACAAGGTCAAAGCTATTAGAATATATATTTAACAGCATTGTATTTGAAGAAACTTGTGTATAAGAGTAGAAACCAAAAATGTGTAGACTGCACATATGAATTAAATCTTTATTGAATTAATTCTAGCCATTAACTAAGGATGTGAATAGTCTTGCTCTAGGGCAGGTTATATTAGAAATAGAATAATCTCCAGCTCCCTAGGGATCCCAGAGAGAAGATTCCCCACCCCCATGCCACCCCAACACTCTCCCCCACCACACACACACACACACACACACACACACACACATTTAGCTATCTGTGTGCATGTCCTTGTCAGAGACTTTGGACCAACTTTTTGAAGTCTTCTGTCATAATGCAAATGTCCTAACAATGGTCCCATTCTCACGTCCCCTGTCCCACCCATACCTGTGATGTATTGCTCCCCTGTCAATGATGCATATGTGGTGGCAATTTCCTTTTCCTTCCAATGTACTTTCTAAGTCCCTAAATCATTATAAGTCCCTAAAACAGAAGCCCCATGTATGTCATTCAGCATTTGGCTAGTAGGCTCCTTCAAATGGATATTGGATTTTTGTCTTGCCTTTGTCTGGCTTAATACTTAATGGATGTTCTCTGTTACAAGAATTCAGGTTCTTTTCTTACCAAGAGATTAATTTGATTTTGGAAGATATCACAGAACTTGATTCTTATCTTATCTAGAGTATTGTTTAATTTTGGCAAAGAGGTGTGTTAGACAATTTTATTTATACACACCTTGAGGAAAAAAAAAACTGTGGCAGTTATATAATCATTTGCCAATTTGAGACGATTAAGTGAAGGGGTGGAGTCTAGTCTGTCAATCAGGTCATAGCCATTGAGGCCTGTATGTGAGCACCATCTTCTCCTGAGGATTCTGGGAACACCTTTAGCTGTCCTTGGAAGCAGCTCTCTCTCTCTCTCTCTCTCTCTCTCTCTCTGTCTGTCTCTGTCTCTGTCTCTCTCTCTGTCTCTCTCTCTCTCTCTCTCTCTCTCTCATTACTCCCTGGGAGACATTGCAGCTGACAAGATACATGAAACTACACTGGAGACCTGGGAGCTGGAAAAATCACATGGAGACCCATGCCAAAGTTGAGATGCTTACAATGCCACTGGATCCCCAAGACTTCTCACTCACTGACCTGTAACCTTTCTGCATTCAGCATCATTGCATATGTTTCATAAGTCAAAAGGGGATTTTATAGATTGGTGTCAGACATATGGGCTAGCATCAGACATATGGACTTGATCTGGATGAGTTGGGATATTTTCCGAATGTGCAATTATTCTTTATATAAAGCTCCTTCTTACACACATGTGAGGGTCCATGGATTTGTTTCTCTTGTCTACCCAGACTAACATAAGTGGCTTTCTATTTCTTACCCTGGACATACATACACACAAGCACACGATTCTGAGGAAATGCTGCAGGGGCTTGACAGAGGTACTGGGAATGTCTGTCCAAATCTCGACCGATGATCTGTGCCATGTCCCATTCTCTTTAAACTAAATTTTAGATTTGTGACTTTTCCCCCTTAAAACAAGCGTTTTACAGATGGAAGATTTATCATTATGAATTTTACATCAACACTCAATAAAGACTTGAGATTCATACTAATCCAAAAAATAAATATATTTATTGTCAATGTCACTTGAAATGCAATTTTATGATTCTGGAGCACTGCAGCAATTCACTGACCCCAATTTGTTTGTTTTTGAGAAATGTATGAAAGTTCTATAAAGATAGCATTGACGAGATTACTTCAGGTTAGCTGTACTTAGTAAAATATATTTTTTCAAATAACACTAGGTAAAATAACATGTTGCATTAACATTTAGAACTAATATGTATACATAGTAAATGTTAATAAATATAATAATAAGTATTATATCTAGAATTAAGGAGGCATCTTTTAATTTGAAAAGTCTTGCAGACATATAATTGATATATTATATAATTAAATGGTTTCAGTTTTTGAAAAGTGTTGTGAAAGCATCACGACAATCAATTATATAACATATTTTCTCTCATTATATTCCACACACTATTTACATATTTAATTCTATTATATTGTTTACCTTCTGGTATTCTATTTGGTTAAAGTTTCTAGCTTTTTCATTCTTTCCATTTTACTTATGAACATTCCCTGCATCTATTAACGGCATTTAAATGCCATTTCTCTGAACTCTATTTCAGATCATTCCAGGGCCTCTTTTTCAGAGTACTCTATTGGATTAGAGCTTTTGCTCTTGATTTTGGGGGTCCTACTAGAGTTGAATGCTTTATCTGTGTCACTGTGTTGCAAATATTAATGTTGACAGGATTGTAGTATTATGGAGGACTACTAAGTCTTTCCGGTGTCCAGTAGCAGTCTAATATAACATAGAAAACATTGGGAACTGGGAGGCAAAGATAAATTACTTAGAGAAATTACTAAGTTAGAAAGTTAGTGGGTGAAGAAAAATGAGTATAAATAAAATTCTAGTAGCTAACAATAATTGGTCCTCTTTATAAAGAAGTTTGCAAGGTTATAAAATATATATTAAAAAGGGCAGTAAGAATGTATTGATACTGTGGAAACAGTGTCCACAAGGAAAAGAAGAAAAAGGGCAGAAAAATAGTGGGTGGGCCAGGAGAAAACAGAAGTGAACGATCAGATCAGAGGTAGCTTGGAATGGGTGTGGAGTTTTGTTTCTCTGACAGTTTCGGTGTGGGAAACTCTGTGTCCACAGTAGGGGCAGGTTTGTGCAAGAAGAGAGCAAACAAAGGGAGAAAAATATGTTAAAAAAAATCCCCAAGGCCTCAGTGGCTCCATGTTCCCAGATCTGTGTTGAGTTGGGAAGTGGTATGCATGCCGGAGGAAGGCAGAGATGCTCTGAGGTAGAAGCAGAGGTAACAAGGAGAGGGGCAGAACTCTGCGGGTTCTTGGACATGCCTCATCCTTTTGGTGGTGTTGACTTATACAAGTGTTCATTGGGTGGGGGAGGTGGGCATGGATGCTTGCTCCAGGGGGTTGGCCTCAGAGAAGGAAAAAGAATAAATAAAAAGAAAAGAAAGGAATGGTAAGAGGGGTCACCTACACCTATAAACATCTGGCCTGCTCAGGCAGAACACCAGCATTGGCCTGCTGTTCATGGCACTGGAAGGTGGAGAGGTCAAAGGGTATTTCTGGGTAGGTTTCAGCAGGGACAAGGGAGAATTAATTAACAGACACATATGAGTATATTTGTGCGGGTGTTGTAGCACATGGAAGTGGCTCACGCCCCTCTACAGTCTCAAAGAGAGTCACTAATCTTGGGAATTCAAGCACATGGCTATCTGTACAACATCCATTTCTTCCACGAGAATAGAAGCATTTCCCGAAAATCCAACTTTAAGAATCTTTGGTGACTTAGCTTTGAAGTTATTTTAATACCTTCCTAAAAGTGCCGAATTTCTCTCTTCGTGGGATTTAGCTGTTGTTAACAAAATCTTCCTGTGCTTGCTATCAGTCAGTCTAAAACATATCATTTTTGCGCCATTAAATTTAACTTGGCAGGGGTTTGCAATGAACAATAATAGAGGTAGGAAAAGAAAAGTTATAAGGATATAAATACTACTATTTTCAATCTAAAAGAGGGGAGTGAGGAGGAGAAGTGCTATCTACAGTTTATTAAAGAAATGAGTGAAGCATATCGGTCTAATAATATAAGTTTAATATTAACAAGGAACCAAATAAAGCCAATATCTATCCAATGGATTTCTAATAATGGTGATCCTATCTGTGTTAAAGTATTAGATTCCCCATAGTTTTCAAATCTACTTTTAGGAGCGATATTACCAAATTTTTCCTTGAAGATTCTCTGGATTATTTGAATCTTAAACCTTTGAGTTAGTAGCTAAGGACTTTAATTATTTCCACTGCTAAGGGGTACGCATGAAGTCAATAAAAACAAAAAGAATATCCCCAACTGACTGCCACTGAGTTGATGGTGACTTGTAATGACCCTATAGGACAAGGTATAATTGTCGCCAAGATAAGACTCACTTCTTTATGGGGGCAGAATACCCAGTATTTTTCCTGTAGTGTGTCTGGTAGTTTTGAACAACTGACCTTATACACCAAAGACCAATGAGTAATCTCCATGCCACCAGGGTTCCTTAGTAAACTAAATAGAATAATAAAAATATATAAATTTAAAGAAAAACACAAGTGTATTAGACAAATACTATCCTTCCCTAGCACTTGGAAATATAGTAATAATTAAACGTTATGAATTAAAGAGAGAAGGGGAAGTGAAGAGTAAAACATTTAGAAATATAGAAATAATGGCCAATGTGTTAGTCTGGATAAACGAGAGAAACAAATCCACAGAAAGTCATAAATGTATGAGAGAATTTTATATAAAGAGTAAGTGCACATTAAGAAAGCATCCCAACCATGTGCTGTCCAAGCCCATATGTCCAGCATTATCCCTTATGTCTAGATGGCACTGATCTACAAAGTCCTCTTCAATTTCACGACACACATACACACACAATGACGCTGATGGCAGTGAGTGTGTAGGCATCTCGGCACTGGCAGGAATCTCCATGCGACTGCTCCAACACCCAGGGCTGCATCAGGGTAGGTCCATTGGGCATCTCCTCAGGGATGTCTTGCAGGAAGTGAACCTTGCAAGCTGAAGCAGAAAACTGGCTAAGGCAGCTGCACCCTGACCATCAGACAGCAAGAGACCTGAGAACTAGAAGGGCAAGGCTCACTGAGCCATTTACCTCTCCACCTTTCAAGTAATCCCACATGTTTTTATCACCCAGGTTTACACAATAAATCTTAACTATCTCAAACAAATTACCAAAAACGGGTGGAAAGAGCTTACGTTTGAATGGGCACGACACATTCATTTTAAGCAATTTCGTGTTGTGAATATCGTCTATAAATCAATTACGACAAACTTAAATTATAAGCTCTGATTAAAGTTAAAATTACATTATCAATAGTTGTGATGTAATGTTCTCTACAAAATAGTCTCTAATGTGATGTCAAATTTGATTAACATAAATTAAAAGAATGAAATACAGGTTCGGATAAAGCCATGTCATTATTGTTGTTTTAATAATAATAAAACAACAAGTTTTTTTTTTTGCTTGTGACTCTCACACACCCTGAATACAATAGAATGAACCACATCGTAGAACTATGACATCCCCACACTTATTTCAAGGTTGAAATAATCCTTAAAGCCTCACACTGTGTCTTCTTCTTTGGGGTTGACCTTCTACTTCACAGAACATGAAGTGTTTCTTCAATCTCTTGGGAAGACACATCCAAAGTATGTGATAGGGAGTCTGGCCACCCTCATTTCTAAGGAAAATTCTGGTTTTCGTACTTTCAACTAAATTTTTGACTAAAATTGGTGTCCACTAATATTTTGTGTCCAAACAAACCTGGACAGGAGAAAGTTTAATTGGCAGACTCATAGTTTTTAGTAATATTTCATGTCACATGCAAATAGTCAAACCCCCCTGTCAATCTAAGAAGCAAATCAAGATAACTGCAACATTATCAGATAATTGACTAGATTGAACTAAACTTTCTCTGCATCCCATTAGAAAAACTTATTCATAGTTGAAAATTTGTTTCATATACAATATTTTGGAATTAGTTGAGGATTATGCCTATACCTAAAGTTATCTCAAAGTGTTAAAAATATTGGGAAACTACTTGCTGTCTTAAAATATTTTATTATTCATTCAGTGAATATATTTAGTACCAGAAATAATGTTTTTCAAACCAGTGAGAACAAATGAGAACCATATATTCTAAGCAATTAAAATTAACTGCATATTATTTTAGTGCTATTTAATAGGGTAATAATAAACCAGTATGCTATCATAAGCAATTTTTACTCAACATAAGCATATTGAATACATTTTTAAAAGCAGGTGTATTTTACTTTTGATAAATCATTTTAATAATAACATAAAATACAAGAGTGCATTTTAATATGATTTAAATTTTTGGAATGAAATTGTATTATAAAAGTGTCTCAGATTAATTAGCACTTTTATAATGAACCCAAATTATTTTGTTTTGTAGAAAATACAATTTCCATACAAATATGTTTACACATTGTATAGATTATAGCTAATACATTCACAAAAATAGTATATTTATCCAGAAAGGGAAAAATATTTGCACATGTTGGGTATGCCTTTAGTTAGCTATGTGAGTTTTAGAATCACACTGTTGGAATTTAGACAATATATCACCTAATAAATTATTCTATATTTTCAATCTTTAATTTATTTCTCATAACTTCTCTGTCATCCTTCAGTTTATAGTACACTAAGTTTATCTTTTTAAAAGTGTTTCTAATTTGTGTATTTGACTGATTTGCTAAATAGAAAAATAAAGTTATTAATGATGCAAAATAAACTCTATTTTATGAATGATAATTCTGGGCTCTAGATCCTGGAGCAATTTTCAAAGCCCACAGTTAAGAATATAACACAAGTGAATGAAGCAGGGAAAAGCATGAAGCAATCTAGATACAATTGATAATTGCCATGTAGGAATGTGGATTTTTTTTTTTTCAGGTAAAAATTTTCCCTCAAGAACCTGTATTAGTCTGGGTAGATGACAGAAACAAATTCATAGACATGCCTTTGGATATAAGGGTATGGTCTATATACAAGAGGAATAGGACATTAAGAAAGCATTCCAATCCAGTTGAGTGCAAAGTCTTAAGTCTAGTATTAGACCATATGCCCGATATCAGTCTATAACATCTCCTTCCGACTCACTAAATCACGGGCCAGTGGGTGCAGAGTTCCGGAGCTGGCGGGGGTCACCCATGGCTCCTCACTTCCAGGGTTCAGGATCCATCAACAGTATCCAGTGGTGGCAGAAGCAACACAACACTGGTAGGACTCCCCACGTGACTTCTCCAGTTTTAGGTCTCATCACTGTTAAGGCCTTGTGGCTTCTCCTCCAACTCCTTCAGCTCCTGGGACACTGACATCTTGTCTTTTCCATAGTTTGTCTTCTCAGAGACTGACTCCCAACAACTGGGGAAGATAGCTTCTTATCTCCACGAGGGAAATACCGTGAGATTCCCCAGAAGTTTCAGGAGAAAGCCATGCCTACACAGAGGCCTCATTGTCTTCTCAATGGCTATCTCCAGATTAACAGGCTAGACTCCACCATTACATCTCAATCATGAAATTGACAGAAGCACATGACCACCACAGAACCTATATATATATTTAAATCATTACATGAAAATCATTACATGAAAATGTCCAGTTTTAAAAAGTGGTTACATAGGTTTAATTGTGTAAGCTCATTAGAAAAAAAGCAAACCCATTACCTTTGAGTCAGTTCTGATCAGGATGACCCATGGTTTACAGAGTATAAACACAATAGATATTTTTCCCCTATAATCTTTATGGAAGCACATTGTCAGGTCTTTTATACATTTAGGTTTCTGGATGAATACAACCTATTTTTAGCATAAAGGCAGTATTATCTGCCCCAAATTTTCTCTCTGTCCTTTAAGTTTTATTTTTTCCTGGACTTTTTAAAATCCAGTATGTTCAATTGGAGTATTTTAAAACCCTGAATTTAATTAGTGTTTTCATTAATTTCTTATGATATTTCAGTCTAGAACTAAACTTTTAAATATGCCTTCACTGAAATTTATGAAATGGTAGGTTTTGTCTAATATTCACATAGTACTTACAGATATACACTTCAATATATGTGTTGTAGCTCAGCCTTCTTATACATCAGCATCTAACATTATTTGAAACCATATCAAGTTTGAATCCACGGGGACAGAATGTTAATTAAAATGATGTAGTAAATATGTTTTTTAAAAATACTGAAGGTATATCAAATATAACAATGTGTTATAAAATAGTAAAATAATTCCCTGTGGTTTAGTTTGAATGGCAATTAGAGATCAGAAAATGAATACATTATTCAATATATAAAATGCTATGCACTGTAGTATTTGCTTTGTAATAAGCAATGTAATATTTACAGTGGCATTGTTTTGTCAAGTAATGGTTAATCTTTAAGTATGGGCATATACACATGCTCTCTCACACAAGCACTAAGTGTAAACACTAAAATTACTGTGTATTGAACAAATTTTGTTGTAAAACATGAAGGATTTCATATAAAATTATTTGCATGCAATATTTCTTTGATTCTTTTGGATAATGAGTGTGTATTTTATCTCTGATGAAAACTATGAATGTGTATATGCATAATCCTTATGCTTTATCTTATATTCTTAGTTTATATTTTGCTAAGATAGAATTTTTTTCATGTGTGGTATCAAGGATAACAGTATCAGGGTATCTTTTTAATTCTTTGTTTTGTGACTTCCTATATGAATAATGGATTATTAATCAAAAGTTAAGAATTTCAAACTTATCAGTGACTCCATAGCAGAAAAAGGAGGCTACCAGTTCCTATAAAGTTTTACAGCCTCAGAAACCCTATCGGGCTGCTCTGAGTTCAAATCCACTCATTGGATGTGGGTTGATGTCTCTATTGGCAGAATACTAATACCTAGTAGTTCCTCAAATATATTTTTTAAATGAATGAATGATGTTTCTTTGTTCTTTCATGGAACACCATTTAAAAATGCCTTTTTTCTCCTAAAAGAATATAGTTAGAATAGAAGTAATATTGAAAATGTTGGCAACCCAATAGAAAATAATCACTCCTAAAGCCACCAGCACTGTTGTTGTATAAGAGAAAAACATATATATATAGTCTTGTAGGCCTTCAACACAGAAGAATCTTAAAATGAAGGGAGTAAGCTATTTATATAAAAAGAGAGAGAGGTGAACCAAACAGGTCATGTGGATTATCTACACCAGAAAAATAAAACAGCTTTTCTATCAGTGAGCTTACTGTGTCCTCTCTGTTTGTTTTGAAATAAAAGATTGAAAGAGTGCTATGGTATTCAGGTTCCAACCCTTCACTGACCTCTCAACTTTTACAAGATAGCTTAACAACTTTAGACTTTTTAGTTATTGGTTCAAAGATAAAATGTTATGGGTGTGCACAAGGTTTGTCCTCTCAGTTGCAAATAAATTGAAGCAAAACTAAATTCAATTTAATTTTCCCCTGGCACAGTGGGTGATCATTGAGAATGGCCATTTGTGGTTCAAAGACACTGAACTATGTTGTGTTTATTAGACACAACTTTTTCTAACCATATGTATCATATCTAACATGACTGTTTATGTTATATGTTATGTTATGTTTATATGTTATGTTAATATGTTTAAATAGCATTTTTTCTTCCTTCTATTAGGATAAAAATTGTGACTTTAAAGCAGTTTTGCTATAGGTTACTTAAAATGTTCTTAAAGTGTAATATTAAAAGTTAAATTGGCTGAGCCCTTGTGGCCTAGTGGTTGTGTGCAGGATTGCGACTTACAGGGTTGGCAGTTCAAATCCAGCAGCAGCTCTCCAGGAGCAAAGCTGGGCTTCCTTCTCCCACCAGGCCAGTGATGCCACAACCCCCCAAAAAAAGTTAAATTACAAAAAAGTTACCTTTAGAAAACTGTTGTGTTAGTCCAGGTAGACTAAAGGAACAAATTTGCAGACACGCATATGGATACAAGAAAGGGTTTATATACAAAAGGAATGGGACACTGAGAAGCATCCCAACCCAGTCCAGTTCAAAGTTTTGAGTCCAATATTAACCCATATGCCTGACACCAGTCTATAATGTCTCCTTCTGACTCACGAAGTCACAGGTCAGTAGGTGCAGAATCCCTGCGCTGGAAGGGGTCTCCCCATGGCTCCTAGCTTCCAAGGCTCAGGGTTCATCAATGGCATCCAATGGTGGCAGAAGCAACTCATCACTGGCAGGGGTCTCCAAATGGCCTCTGCAGCTTCAGAGGTCTGGCTCCATCAGGGCCAAACTGTGTGGCTTCTCCGGCTCCTCAGACTCTGCCATCTTGTCTTGTCTGTCATGCATCGTCACTGAGACTAACTCTCAACAACTGGGGAGATAGCTTCTCATCTTCAAGAGGGAAATATCGCTAGATTTCCCAGAAGTCTCAGGAGAAAGCCATGTCCACACGGAGGCCTCATTGTCTACTCAATGGCTATCTCCAGATTAACAGACTAGACTCCACTCCTACATCTCAATTATAAAATTAACATAAGCACATGACTGCCACACTGGTGTACATGTTTCCAGTTTAGTAAATGGCCACTAAAATTGCTAAATATTTTTTATAAGGATGCTATAATGATAAAAATGATATAGTTTGTCAATTTTAGCCTATGAAACTCTTTAATTATAGGTATGTTTTGTTAATTAAAATGTTCTATCCTAATACACACTTTAAAAATACTCCTCCATAAAGATTCTCTAATGTGAAACCTTACTTTCTCATAAACAGTAACTACATGTGTCACAATGCAGATATTACATTACACACGTCAAAAACTTCATAATAACTCTGGATAATAATAACTTTGAATAATAACTCTGAAAATCCACAAGTCACTACCCATGTTGGGTAGTGGTGTCATGTGGGGTATTGGTGTTTGATCTTCTTGAAAGATCTGCCAATATTGTTCCCACTCCTGCTGAATCCTTTGTAGTTGCAATATTACTTGTAATTTTGTAATGTGCAATACCCAAAGAAGATGTTTTAGTTTCCTATTGCTTCTGTATTAGAAAATCAGTAGTTTAGGAGGCCAGTGTCATGAGTGACACCATCAATAATTACTTATCGTTCTTTGACAATTTCAAATGCTCAATTCATTCACTTCAAATACACATCAAACAATCTAACAGTTCTAAAAGTCACTAGTTGTTAATATAGAGGTGTTGCATAATTAATTCAGCATCCCACTTATAGTCCCACTCAACATTGCCTTCATTGGTATACCCACCCTGGGTTGAATTGGAGAGAGCAAGAGTTGCTGTCTCCTTGGTTCTCAGCTTTGAATTTCCAGCCTCTTGACCCAGGTTTATATAGGCTTTGAATTTCCAGCCTCTTGACCCGGGTTTATATAGGCAGTTCAGCTGGTCATTTGACAGGAGCCAGCCTCTTGTCGGGACTATTTGATTGCTTCATTTTCAGTGATTCAACATGTTTGTTTTGCTCTGTGAGGCTTCTATTTTCTTTCAAAAAGCAGTCTCCTATGCTCATCATTCCATGTCATGCAAGGCAGTCTTATGTTGCTCTTGTCCTCTAGGTGCCCAAATTCAGGGTACCACCTGAGTGGAATGGTTGCATTCTCTATTGGTTCCGGGGAAAGGTCCTTTTCATCAACTCACCTCTGAGGACAGGAGTTTGCTGAGTTCAGGAATCCTGATTCAGAAAGACAGACTCCCCTCCCCACCCTTCTTTCTTGATAGTAGGACGTCCTTTGCTCCTGATCTTTGCTCCCAATTATTTAATCTCTGCCTGGAGTCCTGCTGGCACAGTGGTTATGAGTTGGGATGCAATTCACAAAGTCACACATCAAAACCAACAGCCACACTGGGAGAAAGATGAGGATTTCTGTGCCTGTAAGTAGCCTAGACTTGGACACTCACAGGGCACAGGGCTACACTTTTTTTTTATAGGATCATTATGAGCTGGCATTGATTTGATGATAATGAGTTTTATGTAGCTGACTTATGTTACCAGCTTCTAGAGGAACCACCTCCTTTTTAAAAAAAAAAAAGTCATTTAATTGGGGACTCAGACAACTCATCACCATCCATCCAACCATCCATCCATTGTGTCTAGCACATTTGTACATTTGTTACCATCATTATTCTCAAAACATTTGCTTTCTATTGGAGTCCTTGATTTCAGCTTCTTGTTTTTCCCCTCCCTTCCCACACCCCTTCCCTCATGATTGCTTGAATAATTTATAAATTATTATTATGTTGTCAAGCCTTACACTGTCTGGCATCTGCTGTACTAACTAGTTCTTAAAGTTTATTGCCACAAGTCAATTCTGCCTCATATGACAAGATAGGACTGCCCCTGAGGAGTTCTGAGACTAATTCTTTTCAGAAGTAGAAAGCCTTGTCTTTTATCTTGTCTAAGAACTTCATATCTCCTGTAGCAAACCTAGACTAGTACCATTCATGGAAGAGATACATGTTTCACAGTTACACTGAAAATATGAAAGAGGAAGAATACTGAGGGTGGCGGGCAGGGGAACCAGGAACTCAGGTCATACACTAAGAGTTAGAAATTGTATATGATCCATATTCTATATTATAAGTCCTCACTATAGACAATTCCATATTCAATCTCAGAAGATTAAAACTGAGAATATCACAATGATGGTACTGAAATTTTAAATGACATCTATTAAAACTTTACATGTCCTAAATTAGAAAGTTTCTAAAACTGATACAGAAACTCCAACCACAAGCAAAATCTCATCAGGATTTTATAAGATTTTTTTTAACTTTATCATGAAAAGCAGAAATATTTGTCTCTGGCATAAATTTTCTCATCAATGGAAGTGACAGATTTTTAGTCAGTTTCTATTACCAAAGATTCATATTCTTATTACACTAGCAAATGCCCTTCATATTACATGCTTTCCTGCAGCTGTGGTTAATGTCCTTAGACCTCTTTGGTTCTAGGAAATTTCATATTTTTTTCATAACAGTTTATTGGCATAAAATTCACACCTCATACAATTCAATAGTTCAATCACATCAAGAAGAGTTGTAATATAATTTTTATAGCATTATTTACATATCCTTCTAAATTATAGTATACTGCTTTTTCTTTATACACCTTTTCTAACAGATTATTGAGATGATTGGTTAAGTTCATTTAATACTTCATTTAAAACAATATTTAGTGTATTCTTATTTAGTGTATGCCTATTTGTCATATATAATACTTTCTGTCATGAAGCTAAAATTATATCATTATGTGCATAAGACATTTTCTTTAAAATACTATCATCTTTAATCCATGAAATAAAAAATTTATTCCTTAGTACAAGCAAATTATTACATATGATATTAAACAATTGACATTTACCCTAAAGTGAAGTGGGATAAGGAGGGGCAGGGAAGTTGGATGTAAACACAGAAGTCAGAGTGAAAATGGTTCAAACTATTCATAGATTATGGGAAAAGTATTCCAAGTCACATAACAGTATGTATGTAGAATGTGAAATGATTCAACTGTGTAAACATTCACCTAAAAGAATAAAAGGTTTTATAAAAGAGATGATAAATGAAAATAAAGGTAATAGTTTCATTCTTTATGAATTGTCCTAACCTTGCACTCTGTAGTGTGAGGGATTTGCATCAGCTATATGAACCAAGTGATAAAATGGTATTAAAGTATCTCCTCTACATATTGTGTTTAGTGATTTTATTCTAAAATCAAGTATGCAAAAGTATCTCCTGTTTGACTTGAGTTCATTCTAGAGAAGCACTTTGACCATTCAGTTGATTCTTCCTGTAAATTGGCATTGAAAATTAGAGCAAAACGTTAAAACAAGGAAGCCATAGAAAAAATAATATTTGGGGGGGTAAATAATAATTAAATCTTTAGAAATGAGATTAATCAATGGCAGGAAAGCTTTTCCAGAGGAATTTACTTAAAATAAATTTGGAAACATTCAAAGTTTATTCATAGATTCTATTGTGAAGTAGTCAAATTGAAATTTATCAGTATTATTTACATTTATATTGTGTGTGTATGTATTCAGTTTATCATGAATGTGATTAAATAACACTTTATATAATGAGTTTGTGATCATGGATGCAAATATATAGGCTATTGAATCTGTACAGATCACTGCCATCCAGCTAATCCAACTCATAGTGAAGCCATGGGATGGGCTCAAACCAACCATGTGTGTTTCCAGGACTCTTAACTTTTTATAGGCATGCTGGTGTTAGGTGACACGGATTCTGCTCTAGCCTTGAGCAGCATGGAACGAGACACCGCATGGTCCTGTGCAAGTCTCCCAATTGCTGCTATGCCTGACTAAGGACATCGATACAGCCGCTGGGTCAGTCCATCCCTGGGGGGACTTCCTCATTTTCATTCCACCCTACAAAACATGACTGACAGCTCTTGAGTATGCAAGGGAATGCTTGCCATCCACGCCTCTAAGGAGCACGCTGGCCTTACTTCTTCTAATCAATTTGCCCTTTTATTCCCCATGTACTTTCAATATTCTGCTTCAGCACCACAATCCAATTGCATCACTTCTTTTATTGTCTTCTTTACTCAATGTCCAGCTTTTACGTGCATAACATGCAATGGCAAATACCCGTGTCTCGGTCAGGGCCACCTAAGTCCTCAAAGGAAGATCCTTGCTGTTCCATACTCTTGAGAGGGCTTAAGCTGCGGATTTACCT
>PVJH01013261.1:0-61147 GCA_004026705.1 Nesogale talazaci
AGAAGGAAATCCCAGATAGGGGGTGCGGGGGTGCGGGGGATTCAGGTGAGTGACCTTTAAAGAGAAATGAGAAAATGCCTTCTTTATAGGTTTGCCAGGCTGATTACTGATTTGCTCTCCTTGAATTCCATAGGCCCCGAATTGCTACCGAGAGAGGAAACTTAGTGTTTCTTACTGGTTCTGCCTTGAACATTGAATTTAGAACAGGCTCCTTGGGGAAAATTAAATTAAATGACGAAGACCTCAGCGACTGTTTACAACAGGTAAGCTCCCCAGCCGATGGAGGTAAATGATTGAAGTGCATTCACATAGCTCAGCGGCGTGATACTGTTGAATCAGCTTAGAATGTGGAGATGGTGAAGGGCAGGACCTCCGGGTCAGGACAATGGCCAGAGGGATTAGTCTCAGTGGAAAGTGCCTTCTTGTCCAGGGACACGTCCCCTGGTCTAGGGGCAGTACTATCTGAAGGCCTCAGGGAGAGTGGAGCTGTGACTGGAGGCAAATCATTATTCCCTTTCCTTTTTGGCATGATCCACCGAGTCCTAGCGATCCCCCTAGACACCCCATAGCACAGTTGGGGGCTTCGTCGGGTGCAGTTTTTTACCAGAGCAGATGATCAACTACTGCTGGTTTCCAGCCGCTGAACTGGTGGTCAGCAAATGAGCACTTCACCACGGTGCCACCAGGACTCCCTGGCTGAATGGCTCCCGCATTGCGGTACTTGATATTTACCACATCCTGCTTAAATGTGCCGTGCCAATACGCCTCAGGAGTCCTAACGTTAGAAGCTAGCACCATCATTCAGCGCTCGCTCTGAGCCCTGGTGGCAGAGTCGGGAAGCATTAGGATGCGAACAGGACGGCAGGGTGAGCGGTTCGAATCTGCCCGCCAGCTCCTTTGGTAAAAGACAAGGTGCGCTACTCCCAGGGGAAGTGCTCCCCTGCCCTGCAGGGTTCCGGATGTGTCGGAATTGACTCAATGGCCACGAGTGTGTTTTTTGGTTTATATATGCTATGCCGACCGCTTCATATGCATTTTCATTTGATGCCACGAGGCGGACTCGTATTATTCTATTCATAGGGAAGGCAAAGGAACTGGGCAACAGGAAAGTAGCCTGATCAGTCTCCCCTCCACGGAGAAGCCAAGATTTATAACCCAGGCCATCTGACCTCAAGTCAGCTGGTCCTGGGGGCCTTAGTGGAGGGAGAACGTTTTGAGAGTGCTGATGGCAACAAGTGTGCCAATGTGGCTGCATACAATTGATGTATGTATGAATCATGATGGGAGTTGTATAAGGCCTCAATAAAATGATTTATTTTAAAAAAAGGAGGGGAAAAGAGGAGCTTATACCAAGGGCTCAAGTAGAAAACATTTGGAAGTGAAAATGGCAACATGGGGACAAATATGCTTGATACAAATGATGTATGGAATGTTATAAGAGCTGGAAGAGCCCCCAATAAGATCATTGAGAAACAAGAGTTAGATCATGTCCAATTATGTCATCACTAGTTTAGTCTGACAATTATTCTACATGGATACATGGCATTATCTTGGTTTCAATAGCAATCAGCAATGGCATAGTACTCATTTCTTAGGTTGTTAAACCCCTTTCCTATAAAATAAGATTTTCGCCCCAGTAAAATGATTTTTTAAATGGTAAAAATATATATACATATGGTTTTTGCTAATATTTCCCTTTTAAAAAATTAGATCCAGAGAAATAAAGATGACATTGTGCAGTTAAAAGGTGGTGCCGTTGGAGTGCCTCAAAATATCACCAGTCAAATCCATCAACTCAATTCCAAGGTAAGTCGCACCCCCATGCTGAGAGGGAGTGGGCTTCTCTATTCAGTTCAGTTCAACTGGAGCCCCGTTGAAATGCTGTAGCCTTTTGAGAAACGTAGGTGGCATGATGATAAGGGATACTTTGGCTACATGACGTAGTTCTAAGGGAGAAGGTCAAAGTGGTAACAGAGGGTTGGCAATGCCTTGGCCTGGCTAAGGTAGACTGGCTCAAGCCCTTCTTGCAGCATGCACAGTGACAAAGTGGGTAAAGTGGAGGTGCCCCTGGAGCAGGTCACGATGCCCTGGGGGCAGCTGCTCAGTCAGCTGTGCTTCTTTCAACAATTAGCATGTCCTTTCGTTCTGTGTTGGAAAAGAGGAAGAAAGAGGGAGGGTCTTGACAGACAGGGAATAGAGAGGGAGAAGATCATGAAGGAGGGAAGGGTCACAAAGTGAATCCAGATGGTTTGGAAAACATGTCAGGGTTAGGAGGTCCAATATGTGAGGTCTTTGGAGTAACTAACAGATGGTTTTGTTGTTTTGTTTTTTTTCTCTCTACTGCTAGCTTGTGGATCTTGAGAGAAGATTTCAAAGTTTACAGCAGGTAAGTCCTACTGCTACGAGATCTCTAACAAGTTTCCCTGAGAATACCCTAGAATCGCAGCTGGATCTGGCTGTCCTTGTTTTAAGGATGCATGGACAGTTCATATTAAGGAATTTGCTTGCCTTTTCCCATAAGTCAGTTCTCATCAGTTTATACTTCTCAATCTCAGAATCAGGAAGTAGCCAGCTGGTGACATTTTGACCTGGAATTTGACAGACCGTATGACCCTTCCCTTGCAATGTCCACCCTTTAACTGAGATAAAGTGGCCTCACCATGCCAATCATGGCAGCCAGCACTGTATTTTTTTTTAAATAATTTTATTGGGGCTAAGTTTTAAAGACCATTAACTTTTGAAGACCATGCATCTTCTCAAGCACTAAACTCAAGAGGTCAGGACAAGCATGCAATGAAGTACTTCAGACTTCCTAAAGTCATTTGCAAATAATAAATTTGAACTATTTATTTATTTCAGCAGTTTCTTAAAGTAAGCATTCCCTAATTTTAACATGCTGTATAAACGAGTCCTTCTAATTTTAGGCTTGATACCATTGTTGTAGCTAACTGTCCTCTTTAAGGCTTTCCTTTCCAGAAAGGAAGACCTTCCACCTCAAGAAATACATGAAACATCCCCATAATTAAAACTACCCGTGTAAAGTCCAGTGAGGCCATGTTAAGACGTTCTGCCTGAATATTCTTCATCTCTTTTGATTACCCTTCAAAGTGTTGCCTTCTACTTTTGGCATTTCTTAAACACAGCCACCAAGTTCGTGTTTCTGATTTAGGGCATCAATGGTCCTTTCGCCCTCACCAGTTTAGAGAGTAGCAAGTGACAGAAAATGAGAAAGGACTAAGACGTATGCAGCAAGACATGGGGCTAGTCTTTCATTGTCTAAAGGGTAGATTATTTCTACCCAACACTTGAAATTAGAGGCTATAGTTAAAATGAACCCAGACACTTGTTTCCTGGCTTCTCCTCCCTGCCCCACCCCCGCCCCCACCACCCCACACCATGATTTGGGAATGTAAAGGCTTTTGGATTGTGGCTCTTTGGGGGTCACAGTCCAGGTTGCTCCTATTGCCTTCCTGCTGACAGCTTTTTGTATTCAAAAGAGGCAGCTGTGGTTAACTACTTGCACAGCGTTCTCTGAACAGAGCTTCCAAATGATGGGGCCAGCACAAGGATAAGTCAAGGTGGACAAGTGACCAAGGATTTCCGTGGAGAAGCGACCAGGGACAGGGCTTGGCTCAGGGACAAGGGGAAGGGCTAAGGGCAGACCCTTGGCTATAAGACATTCATTTCAACTTCGAAGGGCATGCGGCACTCTGAATCTCAAGCTTGTGGTCCATGGGGGTTTCCTGACATGTGAGTGGCCAAGCTTCAGGAAAGGGGATGTGACTTTGACTCAGATACCTGTTCCTGGACCAGGGTCTCAGCTAAGACCCACGCCGTGGGCACAGGTGGGGATTTCAAGGCCTGGACATTTTTGTTAAAAAGTCAATTTATGTTCAAAACTGTTGATCTAACCGATCAACAAGAATACTGGGATGAAAAAGAATCCAGAAGGAGACTCCCGCAAGCATGGTCACCTGAGTTCTGGCAAAGATAGCACTGCCCACTGGTGTAGGAAGAATGGATTCTTCTTGAAAGGGTTTGGGCGAGGACGGATGTCCTCTGGCTTGTAATGTCCTCGGTCAAATGAAAAGAACAGGCCAGTGTTTCTTTGTGAGTCCCTGGAAATTAGAAAAACAGGCATGTTCAAATTTCCACTATAAAACACCAAATTGATTTCAGAGAAGGGAGAAGGAAGAGTTCTGCAGTTCCCCTACAGATATTTTTGCTGCTCGCAGAGGCATTAAACATCTGACAGGATTAGAACTGGTTGCGGGCCTGTAGCAGGACCCTCCAGGTTATGCAGACAAAGGCAGGTCTCTCAGAGCCTCTCCTCTCAAAGCAGCCCCAAGAGTGGGAGTGTATCCGCACCCCCACATCTCAGACACGGAGCTTGCAGGGAAAAGAGGCCAGTTATCTTAATCTGTGCAAGAGGGAGAGGCACTGAAAGGCTGCAACCCTATTCCAAAGGCTCATTTGGCCAGCCTAAAGATAAGCCACATGGGAGACAAGAATGGGAATGTTTCTTTCCTTGGAGCAAATGGGATGCTCTGTAAATCCCCCCCCACCCCACCCCGCCCGCCCCGTGAAGTTCTGGCTTTTGTTTCCCTGGTGTATATTTCTCAGTTGAGCAATGTTTTTCTGAGGAGAGTTCATCACTGGCCCAAACAGTGAAGCACTCATTAAGAACTTGGCTTCTACCCTAAGGTCTCCTGTTCAAACCCACCCAGAGTGCGTCTAGATGCAGGTCTAGAAATATGCCTCCAAAAGGTCACAGGCCTTAGACCCTATGAAGCCCCCATACTCTGTACCCATGGGATGGCTGTAAACCGGCTTCAGTCATGGAATAAGCCTCCACAGGTCCCGCTGGCACAGTGGGTAGTGTCAGCAGTTTGAAACCACCCGCTGCTCCTTAGGTGAAAGAAGAAGCTTTTTATACCTGCAAATAATCTCAGACACCCACTGGGGCAGTTCTACCCTGTCCTATGGGCTTGGCATGAGTTTAGTCCCTTATAAGTTGATGCTGAAAGAGACAATGTCTACTAACAGCAGTTCCTTTCACAGCACAGTCGGTTTGAAGAATATGGGTAATCGTTTGAGAGACTGGAGTAATTGTTTCAAGGAATGGAGCAAGACATCTGGTTTCCTGGGATTACGGGTCATCTTCATAAGCATCCACCTCCTGATGCTTTCTACGGGTGCCCACGGAAAGGACAATTGACTCATAGCCATTTCCGCCCTGTCTTTGCTGTAGGCGGTAGACAGCAACGCTTGCAGCAGTAACCCCTGCCAAAACGGTGGAACTTGTCTCAAGCTGCACAATGCCTTTTTTTGTGTCTGTCCACCACAGTGGAAGGTGAGTCAGCGGGGTCTTTGGTTAAAGATGACACCGAGTCTGCACCTGCTGCTTCCTCAGACCGATGTGATTCTCTCCCATCTGAATGAACTGCTTCCTCTTTGCCCAAATTAACACAATGGCAAGCCTGTGATATAATCCACGGGATACGTAGCCCTCTTATAGAGAGGTTCCCTTTATTGAATTCCTCCTGTGGAAAGGGAGGGAGCCCGGGAACCCTGGTGGCATAGTGGTTATGCATGGGACTGTCAGATGCAAGGTTGGCAGTTCAAGACCACCAGTTTCCGAGAGAAAGAAACTACTTTCTTCTCCCCTAAAGAGTTAGTCTCAGAAACTCACAGAAACACTCCTAGTCTCTCCTATAGCATCTCTAGAGGTTGATATTGACCTTCTCAACTGTACTCAAGTATTTTTTTTTCATGGTTTTCTCTAATAGAGGTGGAAGCATTCCACAATATCCCCGACATGCACATGTCCCTCTAATTTGTTAAGTAATCACAAATCCAGACTCAGCCCCGGATGGAAACCAAGATTCGATTGTACAAGGATTCTCCTCTGCTAACTGGTGTGATCTTAGAAAAATCTCTTTGACTTGATTAGACCAGTCTTAGTTCCAGAAAAAGGACAACCGGGGGCTAATGTTGGTATATGTATTTGAAACTATTGTCAGTGTTCAAGTTCTTACACAGATCGCATGAATATTGGTCCCCAGGTGCCTCTGTTACTCCTGGCAGGTGATTTTTTTTTCCAACTATGAATGCAGGGTCCTCTATGTTTGGCTGATGTTAATGAATGTGAGATTTATTCTGGAACACCCTTGAGCTGCCAGAATGGAGCCACGTGTATAAATACAGTGGGGAGTTATAGGTGAGTTTTTCTTTCTTCTCTTTCTCTCCCTACCCCCCCTTCTTTCTTTCTCATTTAAAACCAAGGAGTATTGGGGATGGATGGAACTCTCCCATAATTAAGAGTATCCAAAGTTACTTACTTTTCTCTATTGCTACTGAAAATAAGGGCCATGTGGAAATGTGTAGTTCTGACTTACCATATCCCTCGTCATTCATATCCATGAAGAGAAGCTCACGAGTCCCTCCGCTCAGTGAAATTTCTAGTGTCCAAGGACCTACGCTGTTTGGAATAGAGTAGGGGGATCCTGGCACAAGATGGTACAAAAATTAGGAAGAGCCAGACCCTGTAGGTCTCATGGGTCCATAAGAAGAGTATCAGGGAAGAAGGGGGGTGGGAGTTGAGCTCACATCAACAGATCACAACTGCTCATAGTCTTTAAGGAATCTCCTGTGAGAAGTTGCCTGTGGCTCAAACAGGTGAGGGTAGGATGACTAGCCTAAAGGTCATAGATTTGAGTCTACCCAGCAACATCTCAGAAAAGAGACCTCCTTCCAGAGGGTACACAGCCTTGATAAAGCTATGGAGCAATTCTGTTCTCAATTGGGGACAGTCAAAAGCCAGAATTGAATGGACGGCATGCAACAGAAGAGCAATATTAGTAAAGGTATCTTTATTCAACAGCAATGCCTTCAAACAGTCAACTTTCTTTGAGTTTCTTTAATGATCTGCAAAGTCCCATATCATAAGCATCACTCAGCTCCTATCTTTTTTGCAGTTTGAAAAGCCTTAGTGGTGTAGTGGATCTGTCTTGGGCTGCTAACTGTAAGGTCAGCAGTTCAAAACCACTAGCTGAAAAAAAAAATCCACCCCCCCCCCAAAAAAAAAAAAAACACTAGCTACTTTGTGGGAGACAGTCTCAGAAACCCAACGGATAGTTCTACTCTGTCCTATAGGGATGTATAAGTTGGAATCAGCTTGGAGACCGTGAGTTTGGTTATTTTAAATGCTTTCTTCTGATTTATTTTGTCAAATGACTTGTACGTGAACAAGCAGCCATCTAGCTCAGAAGCAACAATGTCCACATCATCCTGTGTCATTACCAGTTGTTGAAGGGATCAGGAATGAGACCTCAAAGAACTAAAAATTATATCATTATAAATGAGGTACAATACAGATTGGGAACCCAAAGCCCATCTGTAGGTGAAGGAACATCCCCTTACAGAAGGATTGTGGGGAGGTGACAAGTAAGTCAGGGTGCAGTGTAGCAACAATGAAATATACAACTTTGCTTTAGTTCTTAAATGCTTCCTCCCCGAACTATCATGGTCCCACTTCTACCTTACAAATCTGGCTAGACCAGAGGATGTACACTGGTACAGATAGGAACTGGAAACAAAGGAAATCAAGGACTAATGACCCCTTCAGGACCAGTGGTGAGAGTAGAGATACCGGGAAGGGGGAGTAAAAAGGGGGAACCGATTATAAGGATCTACATATAATATCCTCTCTGGGGTACGGACAGTAGGGAAGTGGTTGAAGGGAGATATTGGACAGGTATGATATGACAAAATAATAATTTATAAGCTATCAAGAGTTCATGAGGGAGAGGGGAGCAGGGAGGGAGAGGAAAATTGAGGAGCTAATACCAAGGGTTTAAGTAGAAAGAAAAATATTTTGAGAATGATGATGGCAACAAATGTACAAATGCGCTTTGCCTACAATGGATGGATGGATTGTGATAAGAGTTGTATGAGCCTCCAATAAAATGATCTTTAAAAAGGGACTTGTCCACAGAATTCACCTGCTGGGTTCAAATCTCAGCTTCCCATGTGGCCTAGGTTAAAGTAGACATCAGAAAGCCTTTGTGATCCAATTCTATTCTAGGAATACTGCTCATGAAAACTAAGCTGGATCACATATTATCTTCCTATTAATCAAATCCAAAATGTCAAACTTACTATTATCTTTTTTAAAAAAGTTAACTAGATATTATTATCCATATTTTTGGCTGGATTTCTCTTTCTGTGATTATTGTTCTCTTATGGCATGAACAAACTCTTTTACCATTCTGTGAGATAATCTCATAAGATTAAAAAGCGATTATTTGCTTACTATTTTCTGTCCACTCTTCAATTCCCTCATTATAATACCCAGTCTATTATTTCCAGAAATAAGTGAGTTCAGTTCATTCTTGTCATCTGTTAAAACTCTTATTTCCTAAACAACTGACTATAATTCTTTCTTTTTATGGGGGGGGGGGGCATCACTGCCTTCAGGTGGTGGGAGTAGGAGGCCCATCCTTTGTTCCTTGGAGCTGGAATCGAACCTCCAACCCAGTGGGCTGCAGTCCCGTGCACAACCACTACGCCACCAGGGCTCAGCCCCAACTATAATTTTTTCTTTATATGTTAATTGATCCTTTCATTATCCTGATCTGATTTTTAAAGATTTTTTTGTGCATATCCCAGGTTATAGTTTGATATCGTTCAGTTTCTGGTAGCTATGCCTACAAAATCCAAACGTAAGCCCAAAATCAATCAGTTGAGCCTGAAATGTAGTATTATGTTATCACAGAGACTGTAGCCTTCATAACTGTTAATAAATGGCCGCACCACCCTTGTTTGTTTGCTTTTTAAACATACAGGCTTGGGCTAAGTCCAGAATGTTTCCCTAATCTTTCATTCCCTTGAAAGCATTATCTCCTGATTACTGTTTATGGGCATTTATCAACAAGGATTACCACTTGCAGAGATACCAGTGGGAAAATGTCCTTATTCCTAGCACTTATATTTTCTGAACTTCTAGGTTTCTAAGGAGCCCTGGTGACATAATGGGTTAGATTAACAGTTTGGTTAGTGGTTCAAACCCACTAACTGCTTTGGGGGAGCAGTTGGATAGTCCTACTTTATCCTGTAAGGGTCACTATGAGTCTGAATTGATTCAATGGCTATGAGTGTGGTTTTTCATTTTTCAGGTCTCTTGGAGTATCTTAAGGACCCCTGGTGACCTAGTGGGTTATCATAGGTATATTGACTTCAAGGTCAACAGTTGGTACCCATCAGTTGCTCTGAAAAAGAAGGATGAGGCTTTGTCTCCCATTAAGATGTACATTATTGGAAGCCCAAAGGAGTGCTTCTACTATGTGCTATGGTGTCTTTATTTATTTATTTGGGCTTCACTGCTCTCTGGCGGTGGGAGTAGGAGGCCCAGCCCCACTGCTGGAATTGAACCTCCGTCCCAGTGGGCCGCAGTCCCATGCACAACCACTACGCCACCGGGGCTCAGCCCCTGTCTTACACTCTTTGATGTCTTCCTTCACCCATTTTTCTGTTGTTTGTCCCCCAGGGAGGAGGTTATATGTAGATCCTTGTAATCGGTTCCCCCTTTCTACCTCACCTTCCTGGTAAACCTACTCTCATCACTAGTCCTGAGGGATTCATCTGTGCCAGTTCTTATCTGTGCCAGTGTACATCCTGTGGTCAAGTCAGATTTGGAAGGTAGATTTGGAATCACGATAGTCGGGGGAAGGAAGCATTGAAGAACTAGAGGATAGTTGTATGCTTGATTGCTGCTACACTGCACCCTGACTGGTTTGTTTCCTCCCCATGACCCTTGTGTAAGGGGATGTCCAGTTGCCTACAGATGGGTTTTGGGTCCCCACTCCCTCTCATTCATAATGATATGATTTGTTCTTTGATGCCTGATACCTGATCTCATCCACACCTCATGATCACACAGGCTGGTATGCTTCTTCCATGCGGGTTTTGTTGCTTCTCATCTAGTTGGGCACTTGTTTACTTCAAGCCTTTAAGATCCCAGATGTTATCTCTTTTGATAGCCAGGTATCATCAGCTTTCTTCACCATATTTGCTTATGCATCAGCTTTGTCTTGATTGTGTCGGGAAGGTGAGCATCATGGAATGCCAGTTTAATAGAACAAAGTGTTCTTGCATTGGGTGAGTACTTGAGTGGAGGTCCAATGTCCATCTGCTCCCTTAATACTAGACCTATAGATATAAGCAGATAAATCTATATGTAAATATGTTTACATTTGTGCATGACTGTTTTTAGACCTCTATAAATGCCTTTTGCTTCCTACTTCTTTCCTATATTTCCTTTCACTGTCCTATTGCTCGTGGTTACATTGTCCTTGTCAAGTCCTACCTAGAGGTCCAAGTTTATTTTGAACAACAAAAACAAAGCTATGTGTCAGAATCAACTCAATGCCATTGAGGCTGCCATTGGGTTTGGACCCCCCTCACACACCCAGGACTATGATATGATTGGTATACAGGCAGCCCCAGACTTTCCACATAGCTTAAGTACAAGGAATGACACCTATGTCTTATAAGATGTTCCTGGTGCTGTTCTCTGTTCTCCAGTTTTGGTCTCAGGTGTTCAAGTGGGATTTACCAGGCAGTGTTCAAAGCACTGCCACATTGATAAGACCCTGGGGACAACCGGCAGTAATCATAGAGAAGGGGAAGAGATGAGTTATTCAACTTAAGACAGAGTCAATTTAGGATGGAATCAGGGCCTAAACTGGGGACTTTGGTTATTTATTTCTATTCCTAGTTGTTGGGAGATGCATGAGGCGAACTTTCTACTCCAATAAAGAGTTACAGTCTCTGTCCTGTAGGGTCACTACAGATCCGAATAGACTTGACAGCGAGTTTTGCTTTTTTCTTCTTTCTGGTGGATTTTAAAGCAAGCAGATTGTAATTATAAGGTTTTATCTCCCGGAGTAGTTAAGGATTAAACTTGATAAGCCTTCTGGTGTGTCAACTACAGTGATACTGAATCATGGACTACAACAAGTTGAACCATGGAAACTAAAGTAGATTTGAGTGTTAATTGATCACCAAGTACACTCAAGAGACTGAAAAACTTTACTTCCTTTGGCTGGATCCAATTACCAATAGAAAGTCACAATGGCTTCTGCTAAGTCAGTAACTAATAATTCAGTTAAATATGAGTCCTTTGTTTTTAAGAATCAAATATATGGCTTTTATTTTCATTTGGGGCGATCTATAGTGATTCTATTAAAATAAGCATATTGAGAGGATATCTTGAGAATAGATTTTGGGCAAGCACTCTTATGTTAAAAAGATAAAAGCACAGAGCTTGAAAATAATTCTGAAAAAAAAAAGAAAAGACAATTCTGCTTTTCAGAATATCATCCCAATAAATGTGATGTACAAAACAAATGAAGCAATGTAGGTGGGTTTTAATTTATCTCTACCAATTCTTAATTGAGATGTTGGCTGATTTGAATGTGGTCTGCACCATGGGATAATAATATTAACTTTGGAGAACCCCATTTGGAAACCTAAGAAGTATGTCACTTTCCTTTATATAGGATCTAAAAGGGAAGACTGGTTATACAGAGAATAGTAAGGATTGAAGTCTATTTGTCTCTTACTAACAATAGCAAAGGAGAAGAAAGAGAGAGGATTGAGCAAGGCTAGTTTTTTAAACTCCTGAGAAAGGAGGGACTTTTCTACTCCTCTAGAATCTCAGTGGGGGCAGTTCTGCCTTGTCCTTTACGGTAGCTGTGAGTTCGCATTTGGCAATGAACGTCCTTGAACTAGAATCTCTTCTTCAATCTAAGCCCTTTGCAAACAGGTCAGTGACTAGTGATAAGATAAGCATGATTTTCCTGAGCACTTCCTGCTAGGAGCTGCCTTTGCACATCTATGTGGAGAGAGTTCTCACATGTACTTCACCTATCTTTAGGAATCTGCTCCATGATGGGCAGTGAAACCTTTGAGAAGGACTGGCCCCAGTGAAGCCACCAGGGTCCAATGCTCCACTATGCATAGGGAAGCCTCTACAATTCTGTTTTGTCCCCAAGAGTCCAATTAAATTCTCCACAATTGTATTCCTTGTGGGTGGAGGGAGAAGGGAAATGGAAAATAGAGTGGAGTATGAAAAGAGAAAGAGAAGAAGCAAAATAGCACATGGAGCCAAATCATTGAATTTCTCCTTTAAGTTTGAAATTAACCTTACATTGTCTCAACAATTTGTTAGTAAACATATTTTACACAGAGATTAAGCTGTATAGTGGATGGACCATACAAAGGACCACTTATCTGACATTACATTTTAATGTAACTGTGGACAAGGTTGTGTATACAATTCTACAGTACAGGGAGTTTATTAGTTCAGTCAAGGTCGCTGTGCTAACAGACGAATCCAGTTAGGTAGACTTTGAATGCCCTTGCTGACCTTCCTTTACCTGCCTGACCTAATCCCATCACGTTAAAAGATTCTCTTCACTGCAGCTAAATACAGAGGTCGTCGTGGGACACAGCAGCAAGGGCAACTAAGCCATGAAGTGCCCCGGGACTCCTCAAAATAAACCTTGGCCCCAGGGCGTGGCCCTCCATCAGACTGGACTGGAAATTATTTCTAAGTGTTACTAAACAGACTTGGATCTATTTTTTTTTTTAAAAAAGATTCTCTGAGATTTCCAACCTTTGAAAGTGGGGTGTGCTGACTTGATAGCAAAAGAATTTACAGTGTTCCTCTTGCTTTGATAGTCAATGGGTGCTCTTCAAAAGTAGTAGGGGTATGCTTCCTTTGTTAACTCTGCAAATGGAAGGTTTATGGCCACCCTGCATGGAGCAAGTAAGTCTATATATATAAAAAAAAAACCTTCAAAAACTCAAGCTCCTTGCCATCAAGTGGATGTTGACCTCTTCCAGTCTTATACCTGTGGGTTAGTGAGACTGATTCTTGACAGAAGTAGAAAGCCCTTTCCTTCTCCAACAAAGCTGGCTCTTGTTTTTGAACTGTTGACCTTGAGGTTAGCAGCTCAATCAATAATCACTATACCACCAGAGCTACCACGTAAGGCTGTAGGGGCCATTTTTGTTTCTTTCAATTCATTTTATTGGGGGTTTATACAACTCTTAGCATGATCAATACATACATCTATTGCATGCAAAGCACATTTGTTGCCATCATCATTCTCAAAACATTTGCTTTCTACTGAAGCCCTTGGTATTAGCTCCTCATATTTCCCTTCCCTGCTCCCCGCTCCTTCATGAACCCTTGATAATTTATAAATTATTATTATTTTGTCATACATTTTCCAGTGTCTCCCTTCACTCACGTCTTTGTTGTCTGTGCCCCAGGGAGGAGGTTATATGTAGATCTTTGTGATCAGTTCTCCCTTTCTACCCCACAGTCCCTCCACCCTCCTGGTATTGCCACTCTCACCACTCGTTCTAAAGGGATCATCTGTCCTGGGTTCCCCATGTTCCTGGTTTCTATCTGTGTCAGTGTACTCCCCTGGTATAGGCGGATTTGTAAGGTAGAATTTGTATCATGATACTGGGGGATGGGAGAGTGGGGAGGAGGAAACATTTAAGAACTAGAAAAAAGTTGCATATTTCATTGGCCCATCTTCCCATGACCCTTCTGTAAGGGGATGTCGCTTCATCTAGAGATGGGATTTGGGTCTCCAATTTGTACTCCCCCTCATTTATAATGCTATAATTTTTAGTTCTTTGATGCCTGATACCAGATCTCTTCGACACAGTGGCCATTTTTCTGATAGCATCTGCTCACCTGGTGTTTTTTATGTACACCTGGGACTTCTCACAATACTTTGAACGAGTTCATAAAGTTTTTGCACACAGGATAGACTACAAAAGAAACTGTCCTAGGCACCAAGAAACTCCAAAATTCCACACAGCACGTTTTAAAAAATTTTTATTAAATCATTTTATTGGGGGTTCACACAACTCTTATCATGATCAATACATACATCAGTTGTATGTAGACCATATCTGCACATTTGTTGCCATCATTCTCGAAACATCCTCCTTGTACTTAGGTCCCTGATATCAGTTCCCCCTATCACTCACCTTGTTTTATTGTGGTCTTTGCTGCATACTGGCAGCCCGGAAGAGAACCTGCACCATCTCCAGTTTGGGACTGTGTCTCAAAAGATAATGCATGTACCCCACCACAGGAAGCAGAGAAGAGCAGTATCCTGAGGCTGCGCCTCTACCCTGCTGGCTGCTGTCACATCACTGGTTTTACCTTTTGCATGATGTTGTGCAGCTGCGCTGAGCACCAGCACGGATCCGAACAGCCACCTCTTGTGTTCCCAACAGCTGTAGCTGCTCGCCGGATACCTATGGCCGGCAGTGCGCGTCCAAATACAACGACTGTGAGCAGGGCTCCACGGTGCGCTGTGTCCATGGTGTCTGCGAGGACTCCATCCGAGAGCACGCTGGACAGGTAGGTTCCTTCCCTGAGTGGGAATTTGTGGTGATTGAGCAAATAGTCTCTGACTTTTGGACAGGGTGTCCCCAACTTGGTTGGGGGTTTCATTCCACTGACTATCGCAAATCAGTTTTGAGGTCTCATGAATAGTTCTCCTTTGTGTATTTGGGACCATTTGTTACGGTGTACTTTTTTTTTTTTTTAACAATCAAGATCCTGATAAATCCTATCTTTATTTGCCCTTAGATGTTGGAAGCATCATCAAATTACCCCCTGCAGGGTCATAGGCTGTACGAATAATAAGATGGACCCCATCAAAGGGTCCGTTTTGAGTCTGGTTTGTCCTATTTCCATACGTGTGTCATTGCAAGGTGAAAAAGTCGCTGCCTGTCCTTGAGCAGGGCACAGAGCCGGGGGAAGTCAAAGGGTTGTAATGTCAGCAAGCTGCAGAGTAGCCGCAGACATGAAGATTTGATTACACGATAGGACCACTTTCATTATTCTCCAAGAATCTATCTGTGAGACACTCATTCTCTTGATCCTGTCAGATAGAAATACACAGACAGCCTGGTCTTATTATGCAATTTTCAGCAGTCTGTTTTTTTTCCTGCTCCCCATGAACCCCCATGATTGCTACAGACAGTATAAACCCATGTGCTCTCCCCCGTGCTCCCCCTGGGCCCCTGATATTTGCCCTGCATGCCCACCTTGGCATATGAGCTGTATTCTGAATTTATGCCTTGGCATCAATTCTGTATTCTGATTTTTTCCCCCCGCTACTGATGTGATGGAAAATCGTCCCAGTGATGGAATGGGGTGGGGTGGGTGGAGTGGGAAATGGAGAGGAAAGATTAAAAAAAAAAAGGGAAAGAGAAAAACAATTGATTTTCCAAGGCCTGTGCCTACGTGGGTGTTTTCTTCTCTAAACACACAGCCGGTCGAGTTGATTGACTTTAATTATATTGACTGACTTACAGTTCTTGATTGTGGTTGCTTTTCCCCTTGGCATCAACGGGGCAAATGATAGGTTTCTCTTCGTCTGATCCCATGGGAAGAAAAAGAGAAGCCACTCAAGCGGGCTCATGGAAATGCATGCAAGACAATAAACAGTTGGGTCTTTGGGAGGTTTTTCAAAGACCTTTTCGTTTTTCTGCCTCTCGCCTGGTTTTCCTGATGGTTAATGGCCACACTGCTGTCACCCCGCCAGCCCAAGTACAGCTGCCGCTGCGATGCTGGATGGACTTCTCCGCCAGGCAGCCCCGCCTGCACGCAGGACGTTGATGAATGTAGCCTCCATCCTGCGCCTTGTGCCTCAGGGGTGCGGTGTTTCAACACGCCAGGGTCCTTCTATTGTGGGGCCTGTCCGTCAGGTATGTGGGTTCGTTCATTCATCCCCAGCCAGCTCCGGGGCTGTCACTTGCTCTGGGCTAAGCCCTCAACCTCTGTGTGCCAGGCAGGGCAAGGTGCCAGAACCAGTTTCTTTCCACTACCCATGGTTGATAAGACCATTCTTAGAAGGTGTTCAAACTCAATTTCACGCCAGTTTCCGTTGACATAAACCTGGAGGCTCAGAGAGGTGACAGAAGATGCCCAAGACAGCTAACGGATAACCAGGATTAACTGGCGATCTTATAGTTATCACAATATAATAACCAAAGTGGGGAGGTTCCTTCAAAGTCAAGTCCGACTGGTAGAGTTGATATTAGGGGCAGGGATGGCCTTTGAGCTCGTGCAATCAGACATTCATTGTCCAACTGATGGCGCTGCCATCAGAAGGCATGTTCTCTAGTCTCAGTCTTCATATGAACAAATCATGGGAAACTTGGGCAAACCTGAGTGTTTGATCTGAGTGTTTCTGCTCCACTCCAGGAGTTGTCCCCTGGAATAGTCTCATCAGCCTGTAAATATTGGCACCCAGGTCCCTCCCAGTCCTCCAGACACCCACCTTCTAGGGAAATCCATGAACTGAACAACCTATGTCATTATGGACTCTGGACTCAGAGACGGCCTGGGCTTGAGTTCAAACGTTACCCTTTCTCTCTCTCTCTCTCTCTCTCTCTCTTATGAACCTATGGTACCCTTTTTTGCACACACTTCCAGAACATATACCGTGAGCAAAGCACTATCTCACTGGTGGGAAGTTGATTCTGACTCAGCAATCCTTCATAGGGTTTCTGAGACTTTGTGAATCCCTAGGGAACAGCTAGCCTCATCTTTCTGCCACAGAGAAGCTGCTGGGTTTGAATCTCCAACCTTTATTTACCTTACCCATCAACAGCAGCAGTGGGAAGACAAACCAGAATTTCTGAGGTTTTACAAGGCCGGCTTGCATTTCCTGAGGAACTCTTGAGGCACTCAGGCTAGAGTCTACAGCATCTCACAAAATGGATTATGGAAAACAAAAATATGGCTAGAAGAGCCGAATTCAGGAATCAACCACTTCTCTACTCTCAGAAAACTATCATTAGGGTGTTGTGCTGAGTGATTTTATTGTAGTTCTTGAAATGGTAACTATTGGTAGGATTTATTATAATGCCCATTTTAAATAAGCTAAATAGAGGCTTACAGGGTTGCATAACTTGTCCAAAGACAGCTAACTTATAAGTAGCCAGGATTTAAACTCAAATCTGCCTGCCTCTCAAGTCCAAGCAAAACTACTGACGTCATTAAGTCTTTCCAAAGCAAACCCACACACTCATTGCTCCAGTCCATTGGCCTAGTGGTTTTCTGTGTGGCTATATGTTTTAGGTAAGGTAAAACCACAAATGAAAATAAGTTTAGACCATTCTTTTCCCCTTCCATAGCCCCAATGACACTGTGGTTTCAGGTTGGCTGCCAGTCACAAGGTCAGCATGTTGAAACCCACAGTACTTTCTCCCCACGAGAAAGATGGAGTTTCATTTCTTTTATTGAAAACTTTATTGATACTTCATACACATGCCATGCAACTCAATAATTCAATTATATCCAGAAGAGCTGTACAATTATCACGACCGATTCTAGAACATTTTCTTCTTGCTGTGTTCACTGTCATTCATGTCATGTTAATCTTTTCTAACCATGGCAAAAATAGACACAACAAAACACTCTCTAATTCAACAATTCTCTAGGTATAATCCAGTTCCCTCAACGACACTCTTTGTCTTGTACAGACGTTAGTTACAGTTTCCTTTTCCAAATTATCCTACCACCATTAACATAATTTCAATGCTGCCTACAGCAATAAATAACTCTTTCTCCTTCACTCATGGCAGTCATTGGTTTAGTTTGGTTTTCTTTTATTAAAAAATTTAATTTTAGGGCTGAGCCCCGGTGGCGCAGTGGTTGTGCGCGGGACTGTGGCCCACTCGGACGGAGGTTCAATTCCAGCAGTGGGGCTGGGCCTCCTACTCTCACCACCGGAGAGCAGTGATGCCAAAAAAAAAAAAATTTTAATTTTAGGTAGTTTTCTTCATATTGTATTCACATATCTTATACTTCTTAAAAGGATTGTGTATATGTATCTATAGAGATATAGATATCATCACAATCAGTTCTGCTGCTCCTTCCCCCAAGCTGCAGCTTTCTACTCCTTTAATGAGATGCTGTCTTAGAACCCCACCAGGGGCAGTTCCACCCTGTCCTAAAAGAGTGATTGAGTCAGAATCAACTCTATAAATCCTATGAATGCATTCTCCAGGGCAAGAGAATTTTGCAAGTAATACTCTATAAATAATCTTGCAAAAATTCTTCAAGATCCCTTTCCAGTGGTAATCTTTAATAGCCACAAATAGGAAAAATTATTTTTATAAGTTACAAGAAATCCCTTTTTGGTGAGAGGAGGAAAAAGAGATATAAGCGACTTCTGTGGATCACTCTATTTTTCCTACATATCAAGGTAATAGTTGCAGCTTTTTTTTTGGGGGGGGGGGCAATCACTGGAGTAGGAGGCCCAGCCTTACTCCTGGAGAGCTACTGCTGGATTTGAACCGCCAACCCAGAGGGCCGCAGTCCTGCACACAACCACGACGCCACTGGGGCTCAGCCCTATAGGTGCAGCTTTTAAACACAAGCAAACCCACAAAAATATTGAAAAGAAAGCAGAAAAAACCCCTGATCTCTCAGAGGGAGGACCCCCATTCACATTGGGGCCTGTTTCCTTCCAGTATTGCCTCTCTCGGTGCACACATGGCCTCACTTACATGTGGGATCATTTTCTTACCTACATGCCTAGATGGGGACAATATTTAGGCTATGAATTTTTTTATCAGCTTTAGCAGGTTTTAAACATTCTCATCATTTCAGTCATCTGAATTATGAGTGATAATAAATTCACTCTAAGGAGTTCAGAAAATAGGAATGTCAAAGGCTGATTGATACTTTTTTCCCGTCACTATTAGTTACATCCTAAAGAGAAAGCTGTCAGCAGTCTGGCCTGTCTCCCTGACCCTGCCCTTTGCTCATACAAACAGGGAGACACATGTACAATTTTTTAAAAGTGGGATCGTATTTTAAGAGATGTTCTAAAAATTTGCTATGTTCAGCTAGGATACATGGACAAGTCTTCTCAGTCTATCAGTCTCTGAACATGTGTGGGTGCATGTTATTAAAAAGAGATTTTAAGATTCAGTGATATTGATGAGGGATAAATTATATTTGTTATATTATTGACCATTGAGAATGTCCCCACCATGATTAAACAGTCCTGCAAAAGGTAGCCATTTACCTATATACGGATAGTTTCATCAACACAGAATAAGTTTCAAAGAGGGGGGTTGTTTGTTATAATATATTTAATGTTTTTAAATGTCTACTTCTAGAACTCTTTCCAAGTAGACTATTAAAATTTAATGGCTAAAAAGTTATGAGAGGACCTCATTTTCACACCAAGAGCTGGATTCCATTTTTTTTTTTTTTTACAATTAATCTATTGAGTATTGCTTGTTACCTTGAAATCTGTAGTCTCTGGAGTTGAGCTGCCTTTGAAAATGTTTTTTGACTATTTGCATATCTGTGTTTGTTTTTCCACTTATCCATGAAGCTAACATTCAGATCTTACTTCCCCAGGTTGGCAAGGAAATGGAATTCACTGCCAAGACATCAATGAGTGTGAAATCAATAATGGTGGGTGTTCTGAGGTTCCACATGTGGAGTGTGTAAATACCGTTGGATCTTACCACTGTCAGTCATGTCCTCCAGGTAACGAACTGCCTCTCCTGATGCTTCTCAAGACAAACATACCTTTGGGAAACAGGATCTTGTGGTCTATATGATCCTCGTTTAATCAGAGAACATCGAATCATACAGAAAGTGTTCCTTAATGTATTGACTGAGGATACCTGAGCGCATCCTGGGGGTGGAGTGGGTTATACATTGGGATACTGACCACAAGGCCAGTTCAAAATTCCCAGCCATTCTTTGGGAGAAAAATGAAGCTTCCTAGTCCCATGGCAGACAAGCAAAGGTCTTGCTGCATCAATGCCCCGAATGCTGTATTAGGATATATATATTTTTTTCAGCAATCCTGATGACCATTCTGTTATATTCTGATCATGCTTCTTTATATTAGGTTGTATCTCAGAGGTGCATCGCCATTGGGGTCCCTCTTGAAGCTGTGTTATTTGTTTTTTGATAAATGAAACCCAGTAATGTTGAGTCTATATGGAAAGAAAATGTAACAAGAGTTTGGGTGAAAGTGGGCTATGTAGGGGTGGGAGAAATAAGATGATATCAAGAAGTCCAGGAGGAAAAGTATATTTGGAGACTGATCATAGAAGCATTTGTACAAGAATATTTGCCATAATTGAACCATGGCAATACATATGATATATGTATTGACTTCCAAGTTACAGTAAATTAAAAAAAGAAAGTAAGTATAGATCCAAGAAATGTTTTTGTACTTGCACCAATCCTAACTACAACTTAAGAACAATCAGTTCTTGCATCATGGCCCTACTCAATATTTACCTTCACGAAATGATCACTGGAGGAAAGGGTGCTCCAGGAAAGTGTGGTGAAGAAAGCAGATGGTGTCTGGCTATCAATTGAAATGGTGTCTGAGGTCTTAAAGTCTTGTATTTAAACAAGCATCTATCAAAGTGAGGAGTCAACTGAAGAAGCACCCTGGCTTGGGTGATCCAAAGATGACATTTAAAAATCCGAACTTGGTGAAGAGAAAAGCATCAGAACAAAAATTACAAACACCCAATTTGCAGGGGGACATGGGGGAGGGGGTAACCCCAAATCCATCTGCAGAGTATCTAGCCAGACTGAGCTACTGAAAGATCTGCTGTAGCCACAGGAAAGAGACTTGAACAGTCTTACCATCAGGCAGAGACCATTGTAATCTTGATTATGCTGGATCAAACTTGATAGTTGGCCAGTTCACCTTCCTGTAGATATCATCTGAGTTGGTTCTGGGTGCAAGTATCTCGTATTGGTTCCCTGAAAGAAATTTCATCCCAGGCATGTTGAATGTAGATGGGGGTCTTTTCCTTCTTATACAGTATCTGTCTTTATGCTATTATAATTTTATCTTTACCACCTTAATGCAGTTTTGTTTTTCATTGTTTTCTGTTGGATCTCCAAGCTGTGATACACAGAAGGAATGAGTGCCTAATGATAATAGCTGATACAAGGGGATATGAGGAATACAGAAGTGTGTGTGTGGAGGGGGGGAGGGGGGTAATAGGAATGGAAAGAGGATTTGGGGAGTAAATAGTGAAGGTGGGAGGGAGCACTAGAATAGATTGTGATTGCCTAATGCATTTTTAGGGTGATTTAATGGGGAGATGCTCTAAAATCAATATGACAATTATTTTACAATACTCTTTGATATGATTGAATGACTGAACTGTTGAATTGTATGATACGTAGATTATGTGCAAATAAAATTGTTGGGGTGTGGGAGGTTCACCCACAAGAGCAGCTCTTCCCTGTCTTACAGGGTTGCAATCAATTGAATGGGAGTTTTTTTATTATTGAATTTAAGTATGAAATGTTTCAAAGCTTTCAATATTAATGGGAGAGAGTAATAACTTTGGGGGAAGCTTCGAAATATCCTCCTGAGATAATGCAAAACTGGTAAACTCATCTGTCACCATGGCTTCATTATTGCCACAAATAATTACCACTGGAGACATTTTCCACAGTTTTAGAAATTAAAAGTATAGCAGTAAGCATACACGACACGCTTGTTTCCATATTTTTTGGATCATAAGAGGCACCCAGTTTTTAGAGTAGAAAAACAAGAAAAAATATTCGGAACCAAGTAGCATCAGGATACCAGAATATTTAACAAAATAAAGCAAAATACATGCATATTTAACAGTGTAAATTCAACAGTGGTGCTAAGAACCATTATCACTTTCATTAAGAAATGAGGGGAAGTGTGTGCTGTGCCCATCATGTGACCTGTCTGGCACTGAGACTCCAGGAGGCAGGACATCCCTTGAACACACAGCGATCCACAGCATGCAAACAGCAGCAGACAATGAATGGGCACATGGGAACATAAAAAATATTCTGGGGTCACACACCTTCAGACCATAAGATCAGCCTCATTCCCCCCCCCCCCCATTTTGGTCCAACAAATACGGTAATGAAGTCTTTCATGCTATTCTCTAATCTAGCTTGGGCTGCTATCCAAGAAGTTCAGAGAGTTCTAACACATAAACCGAAAGCCAACATGCCTTGATAGCTCACGGCAATAGCACTTTGGACTTCTACAGCAATTTAGCTCTAGGGATATCAGGGTCACTGTCATTAAAAAAAAAAAAAAAAAAAGTTAAGATCCTTAACGTCAGCACTTCTTTTCTCTATCGTCTATCTTCTTCTTATGAGAAACAGCCCAGAATCTTATCTCTGCAGTCATTTACTGTGATTGATTGTTGGGATGCATTAGGAGAGTCTGTCTGTGTATGAGATTTAGGTTTGCATCATTTGTTTTGATGAAAGGGATCTCTGGTTTGTCTGGTTCTTGTCATTTTGGTCTGCAGGTTGGTTCCTCTCACATATGGTTGATCTTGTTCCTCATGGTCTCTGCTCTTCCTCTGCCCAGGGTACCAGGGTAATGGCAAGGTCTGCACCCTCATCGACATCTGCTCGGTCAACAATGGAGGCTGTCACCCTCAGGCTTCCTGCTCCTCAGCTCTAGGTAATGCCATCTCTCCTTCTGGTTTGGGGTGTTTTACTCTGACCCTGGATTTCTACACCGGTCAACAATGTACAGTCCTCTATCTTCAAAGTTCTTACTTGGATCTTCAAACAAAACGTGTTCAATGCGATACATTTAGCTCATTTTCTTTTTGGGGGGGGCATCACTGCCCTCTGGTGGTCATGGGAGTTACCCAGTGCTGCTCCTGAGAGCCGCCGCTGGATTTGAACCGTCAAGCCCACGGGCCGCAATCCTGCACTCAACCATTTAAACCACCGGGGCTCAGCCCACATTTAGCTTATTTTCTAATGAAAAGGCTGACCTGCACTAACAGGAATTATTCCCCAGGGTGAACTCATTGTTACGTACCAGTGTGTAGGAAGGAGAATGGGAGGAAGAAGGATATGCCACTTCCTTTTAAGGATGTTTCTTATTTCATTTTACTTTATTTATTTGTGGAATCACTTCCCTTGTGGGAGTAGCCCAGGTTTGCTCCTGGGGAGCTGCTGCTGGATTTTGAACTGCCCACCCTGTGGGCCACAGTTTAAGGATGTTTCTATGTGAAAGTTATTGAACAAAATGAATTGGCATGCTCATCCCTATCTGCAAGGGAGGTTGGGAAATGTAGTCTCTTTTAAGGAACCAAGAATCCTGCTGAAAATACGAAGGTGTTGGGGATTTGATGCCATTGCTAAAACAGCAAAAAAAAAAAGATCGACAGTGGTTAACTGGCAGTGTTTGCAACATGGTGTGGAGGGAAATTTACCACCTGGTTTTTAGAAATTGTTCATTTTTTTGCCCCCAAATGTTATATGAATTTGATGATCACAAACATTATATGAAACTAATGCTGTTCTTCACCTTTGAACAATGATGCATACTTTTTTTTAAAAAATGATTTTACTGGGGGCTCTTACAGCTCTTATAACATTCCATACATCATTTGTATCAAGCACATTTGTACACATGTTGCCATCCTCATTTCCAAAAATTTTCTACTTGAGCCCTTGGTATAAAGTTCCTCTTTCCCCCTCCCTTAAAAAAATAAATCATTTTATTGGGGGCAATAAGGCATACTTTTGTTATTTTAAATCTTGGCCACATTTACTGGCAAGCAGTAGTTTTCTTTGTCTTTTTTTTCACTGATTTTATTGGGGGCATTTACAGCACTTTAATACATTCAATACATCATTCAATCATTCAATACATCATTCATATTAAGCATATTTGTACACATGCTGCCATCTTCACTTCCAAATATTTTCTATTTGAGCCCTTGGTATGAGCTCCTCTTTCCCCCTCCTTTTTAAAAAATAAATCATTTTGGGGGGGGCTCATACAACTCCCATCATGATCCATACATACATCAATTGTATGCAGGCCACATTTGCACCCTTGTTGTCATCAACACTCTCAAAACATCCTCCCTCCATTTAGGTCCCCAGGACCAGCTCCTCATGTTTCACCTCCCTCCCCACACACACCCCCTATCCCATGAACCTTAATAATTTACAAATTGTTATTACTTTTTCATATCATACACTGTACAATGTGTCCCTCCATTCACTTCCTTGCTGTGCACCTCAGAGAGGCGGTGATATGTAGATCCCGGAAATTGGTTCCCAGTAGTTTTCTTTGAGTTCATTTTCACCTTTTGATTCCTAAAGCAAACCAACCAAAAAGACCCACTGAGCTCACTGTCACTGAGTCAGTTCCAACTCACAGTGACTCTGCAGGGCAAAGTCGAGCTGGCGCTGTGGTTTCCCTCCACGATAACTCTTTGTTTTTTTTTTTTTTGGGGGGGGGCGCGCCATCACTGCCTCTGTTGGTCGTGGGCTACCCAGTGCTGCTCCTGAGAGCTGCCGCTGGATTTGAACCACCAAGCCTGCGGGCTGCAGTCCCGCACTCAACCACTTATGCCACCGGGGCTCAGCCCTCCACAGTAACTCTTTATAGGAGAAGAAAACCTCATTTCTTCCCCCAAGAGGACATTATCTCTGCCATCAAGTTTTGAAGGCTTATTATTGTTGGGATGCGTTAGGGGAGTTTATTTAAGAGATCTATATTTACGTTGTTTGTTACGTCTCCCAAAGAGCAGCCAGGGGTTTGGAAATACTGACCGTTCTGTGAGCAGCCCAATGCTTAACCCACTGTACCACCAGGGCTCCAGGTTTGAGTCCTGCTGAGAGATAGTTAGTCCTTTTCCCATTCTCTTTTTTTGGCAGCCGTTTGCCATCTGTGTCTTTGTAGCCCACTTTCTAATGCCTTTGACTCGTTTTTATCGGCCTAAACTCCTTCGGATTGTAGAATGTCATTACATAACTCAGCAACTCACGATGCCCTGTGTTTTGCAAATATTTCCCCTGGCTTAACGTTTTCTTTCTATTTTGTGGGAGGTTGATTCAGAAGTTCCAGTTTTTCCTGTAGACCAAAAAAGGTCGGTTGTTTCTTTGTTGGTCTCTTGAGTGTTGAGTTTAGAAGACCTTCCTAATTGAAGGCTTTTTTTGTTTTTGTTTTTGTATGTTTTTTTGTGGCATCACTGCCCTGGTGGGTGTAGGAAGCCCAGCCTTGCTCCCAGAGAGCTGCTCCTTGATTTGAACTTGCCAACCCTGTGGGCTGCAGTCCCGCAAACAGCCACTAGGCCACCAGGACTCAGCCCTAATGAAAGCTTTTTAAAGAGTCAAATACATTTTATTTTGTACTTTATGATATATTTCTCTTTTTTAGAACTTTCAGAGCTTTGATCCTTTTAGGATTGATTTTTATCTATACCATCAAATAGAACTTTGGCTTTTTTTTTCTTCCACACAGTGATGGGCCCAATTCAATTCAATGAATAATGTATTACCATATACACCTCACTCTTTTAAATGCCAACTTTATTTTTTACTAACTTGTTATATATACAAGTGTAGTCAAGAAGTGTATTCTGTTAAGGTAGCCCTGTTAAGGGCTCTTTGTGTATGCATGCATGAGTTTATTCTAAACAGAGTGTGTTTAAATATTTCTCAGTAACTGGTGGATAGGTACAGAGTAGGTCTCATTAATAGTCTCAATCTTGTTAAAGGTGCCTTTTAAAGAAAGTATACTTTCTGTGTCAAGGGGAAGAAAATAATTTTGAGCTCAGAGTTAATAGCAAATTTCTAACAAAGCTCAAGTACACATCTTCCCAAATCATTGAAGATCTGCAACAAGTTTATAGGAATGTGCCCCACATAAAACAGCAGTTTTGCTCGGTCAAGGAAGGTCAGGAAGACCCTCAAGATAAGACAAGAGATGGAAGATGGAAGATCAGGAGGATCTTAAGATAAGGGAGAAGGTCAACCTCCACAAATAAGAAAATTTTGTCTGAAGTTCAGAAACTGGTGGCACCATATTATAGAATTACTATTGATAACTGTGGAATTTAGGATCTGAGAGAGTTCACTTTTTTCAAACACCCATCTTGGCCTCAGCCAATGTTTGGCACAATGAGTGCCCAATGCACTGATTAGAGATTTGCTACCTCAAAGAACTGTTTTTTTTTTTTCTATTAGTCTTTTAAGAAAGAGTGCATGGAACGAGTCCATCCTCTGGGATGGATTGTAAGCAGGGTGATGTTTTGGATTTACTTGTCGAAGCCAGTGGGCATGATCCAAGCAGAACCCAAAGAGAAAATCACACTCCCTTCTCGGAGTTGATACCAAGTCAGAGCAACACTATAGGAGAGGGTACAAATGCCCCTGTGAGCTCCAGACACATCACTGTTCATGGGAAGAGAGAGTCTTGTCCTTCTCCCACCAAGCAGCTCATAGCCATGACACCAGTGGGTGCCAGTAGGATCCACTGCACCATTCAAATTCAAGGTAGAGAGCTGAGCCCCGGCGGCATAGTGGTTGAGTGCGGGACTGCGGCCCACGGGGTTGGCAGTTCATATACAGCAGCAGCTCTCCAGGAACAAGAATGGGCCTCCTAGTCCCACCAGGGCAGTGATGCCCACACACACACACAAAAAACAAACAAACAAAACAAAATTCAAGGTAGAGAATTCATCTCAGAAGGGCATGGTGATTCTTTTTGTTTTCCAGTTCCAAAGGGACCACACTGATAGGTTTTCTCCAACAGCTCAAGATAACTGTGGGGCCTCATAAGGAAGAAGTCTTCAGAAGATTGAAAACAGCATTGGTTCAGGAAAAGTTCAGTTCATCTCTTAAGAGCGATTTCAGTTTCATCACGACAGTGTGCTTTCTCAGTCTCCAAGGGTAGCCAAGACTGTCCTACAAGAATTTCGTTGGAAAACCTTACCCCATGAACTCTGCAGTCCTGATCTTGCCCTGTAGATCTCTTTTTGTTCCCCAATACAAAGAACTTTGTAAAGTAACATGATTTGAACACCACTGGGATGCCCAGGCTGACATTTTGAAGTAGTGTCAGTTGAAGAGTTCCTTAGACTTCTTCAATGAAAGGTTCCACCACCACGTGGAGTTCAGTCTTACTCTTAGTGGTCCTGTGTAGAGAGTTTCCAAGATTTGAAATTCTGATGGACGTTGATAGTTTCACCTTGCTCCCATGCAATGGCTGGTGGCAACTGCCACCTTTGTAGTCAGCATCCCAATCCTTTTCCCCTAGCACCACCAGGCGAGGATCAGACAGATGGAAGCATGGCCTTTAGGCAGTCAATTGTTTCATTTGGCTCTTTCTGTCTAAGGACATTTTCTGTGATTTTATGGGATGATTTTAACTTACTCATATATACATCTATGTAAAGGAGTACGTATGTATATGTGTGCATGCATATGTATATAAATGTATGAGAGTGTTTATACTTGTGACTATTTGACTCTCCAAGGATGAATAGCAGTGGATTCTGGCGATAAACTGCTTGGCTTTCTCTTTTGGCTCTATCATTATTTTATTTATTTTGTCATTATTTTTTTGGCTCAATCCTTTCCCAAGATATTGAAATCTGTCTGTTTTCATTGCCCTATGTATAAAATGCAGAGGACAGAGCCCCTATTTCACAAGGGATGAAATGAACCCACTTAGGGAAAGAATTTGTATAGTTACTAACACTGTAAGATCCAGTGGTGGGATCTTGGCCTGTGATCCGTAGGGTAGACAGTTTGAAACTATCAGCCAATCTGCTGTAGAAAGGCTGGGTTTTCTACTTTGGTGCACACTTGCAATCTCAGAAGCCCACTGGGGTTGGTGGGGGGGTGCGTGTCCCAATGAGTTTGCATTGATGTGATGACACTGAGTTTGATAGTTTGAGTTTATTGAGAAGGCAATCTACCTCACGGGTGTCATGAAGTAGTACTTTTCATACTTCTAAGTCAATTGCCTTTGTTCCAAACTGTAAGCTTCCCCCAGGAGGCTTTCAAAAATTCCAGGTGAACTTGTATCAGCGTTGGTTGTAACTTAATCCTTCTTGCTCTTTTTTCGTTTTACATAGACATATCTTTAAAGAATTGACTTAAAGAACATACCTCTAGGTAATATTTTAAAAAGCAAACCTGTTATATTATTAATCTCTCTAGACTTTATTTACTATTATAATCTAGCAAATAAAGTCTTGCCAAAATATTTGCAGGGGTGAAAAATACTGTAATGTCATCCATTGCACATCTATTACCTTTCTACTCATTTCTTTAAATCTGAACAAAATCTCCTATTCATCTTGAACATTTTTGCTAACAGGAAAAGCACTTCAGTTAGGGACCATGCGGATTTTTTATGCCTTATTTTAATGTTTTTCAGTAGTAGGAAGAATATATATTTGTCTGAAAATATTCGGTGTTTTGTATTAAGGTCAGGACTCTAACATATTTGTCAAATCAATGACAGTTTAGTGAAGTGCAAGAGCTAGTTTTATTTGACCAAAACATAGAAACAAACAAACAGAGATCTGGATGTGCTCAGACCGTTTTTACTAATTGTCTGTGTACATCATAAACCTAGATGGAGCTTCACAGTTAATAGTCAATATTAATCTACGTGACAAATAGAGTCAAGCATTTCAAACACCGTTAATTAAGTCCCTGTTTGTTTCAGACTGCTGTTGTTCTTGCCCTACTTTAGGAACCTCAGGGCTTACGGGAGAAGTGTCAGTGCCTCTGTTGCATTCTGTGATGGAGAGACTGATGGGCACTAGACAGTGTGCAATCTTGCCTGTGTGTTAACCTGGGAGTATGAAGTCACTGGTTCAAATAATGACCTTTGAGCTGTGGCACAGGCATTCTGCACACAAGGATGCCGCAGAATCCCTAGGTTCCTGTAGTCAAAATGCTTTTCTCTGTGCTTTATTTTCCTTATCTGTGAAAGGAGGAAGACCCTAATGCCTATTTATAGGGTTCATGAGATAATAAACAGGGACCCTGGTGTCGAGCACACCAGCTGCTCGACAGGAGAGAGGTGTGGCAATCTTCTTCGAAAAGGAGATTGCTTTGTAAATCTCCCAGGGTGATTTCATGCCAGCCTCTAGAGTCAGTTGCTCTTGGTCAAAATCTACTCAACCCAAAACCAATAGACTGTGTGTGTAAGAGAGGGTGGGGGTGGGAGGAGGGATTGGGATCACATCAGTCCATATATGTAACATGGTTGCAACAGATGCCAACATGTCACAGAGAACACCTTTTTTTTTTTTGCTGTTCCCAATGCTCCATTGCGAGACTCTCTTCCCACCCCTGGCTTCTTTCACATATGGCCATGACTCAGGATCATATGACAGTGTGGATGGACAGCATCAGGGTCAATTAATAGAGAACATACTGAAAGAATTTAACATTTTGTTACTTAAAAAAATCAGTTATTTTTATTAAACCATTTTGTTTGGGGGGGGGTTCATACAACTCTTATCGCGATCAATACATGCATCAATTGTATACAGACCATATTCACACATTTTTTGCCATCGTCATTCTCAAAGCATCCTTCTTCTACTTCGGCCACCAGTATCAGCTCCATCTTGTTACTTTTAAGATGCAATATGGAAAATAAGGATTTTGATTTTCTCTCCCAAGATCTTGTCATTTTGCTCTGAGGAAGATGAAGATATTGTGTGTGTGTGTGTGTGTGTGTGTATACAGAAAGCAGAACCTGATCTTAGCTACTTCATCTGGACTGAGAGCACTGCTTTTCATTTTCATTTCTGAACAGGTTCCTTACCTCTCTGTACCTGTCGCCCAGACTATACCGGAAATGGTTATGGGCCGAATGGGTGTGTACAACTCAGTCATGTTTGCCTCAGCCATCCATGCTTACATGGACAATGCATTGTGAGTACTTCCTTCTTCCTAAAATTTCAACCACAAAGGATAACGATAGTTGCACTTTCAGGAAATGCATTTCCTATATTAATCAAAAATGTAAGGTTATGCTTCACGTGTAAGGAAGTAGACCTGTCAATAACAGGGGGATAAAACATAAAACCAAACTCACTTCCCTGGAGTGGATTCTGTCTCATAGAATATGAGAATATGTCTATGTAGAATAGTCATTATGGGAGCAGATAGCCTCATCTTTGTGCCAAGGAGCGATTGGAGAGTTCCAGTCTTTGACCATGGGGTTTAGGGCTCAAAACATGACTCACTATATCACCAGATGCTGTCAGATAAAAAGGCAAGTAGTCCTATACTTTTCAGACCATAAGACACACCCATTTCTTAGAGCTCGAAAACAAGAAAGAAATACTTTGAACCAAATAGTACCAGTAATGCTAAAATGTTCTGGGGTACCACACTTTTTGACCATAAGATGCACACTCCTTTTTCCTCCATTTGGAGTGTGGGGGGAAATGCATCTTATAGTCTGAAAAATATGGTAATTTCAGTTTCCAGTACCTTAAGTTAGTGATTTTTCTCTCAGTGATTTACAAAGTAGTTACTATAGCACACAGTTCGATCAAAATAAATCTGATCTCCTAGCAATTGCTATTTAAACATATTCTTTATATGCTAGGGTGCTGAAAGGTAAAATCCCCCCCTCCCCAATGATTTTATTGGGAGCTCTGACAGCTCCTAAACCATTCCATACATTACCTGCACCAAGCACACCCACACACGTTGCCATCTTCGTTTCCAATTATTTTCTACTTGCGCCCTTGGTGTAAGCTCCTCTTTCCCCCTCCTGGTTTTTATATAAATCATTTTACTGGGGGCAAAAATTTTTTTCGAGTAAATTTAACAGACTTCAGCAGCTACTTAAACATGCCACCTCGCTCCTTTTCTTTGCTTCGGTTGATTCAAGTATGTTGTCAATCCATTTGCTGTATGGAATCATTCTTTTTATTTCCATAGGACACAGCCTCCGGTTATCTTTGTAAGTGCACACCAGGCTGGGCTGGTGTCAACTGCACAGAAAACATCAACGAGTGTCTGAGCAACCCCTGTGCAAACGGAGGAACCTGTGTGGACGGTGTTAATGCTTTCCATTGTGACTGTCCCAGTGGCTGGACTGGATCTCACTGTCAGATTCCTCAGCAAGGTAGGCTGCTCAGCCTTTCAGATACCAGAGACGTTGACAATGCAACAGTATCCTCTTTTAGTGTATCTGCTCAGTCTTTGCTTTCTTTGCTTCTTTATTCCTTCCTTTCTTTCTTTTAAAAAAAATTCATTTTATTGGGGGCTCATACAACTCTCATCACAATCCATCCATCCATCCATTGTTTGCCAGGCACGTGTGTACATTTATTGCCCTCATTCTCAAAACATTTGCTTTCTACTTACACCTTTGGAATCACCTCCTCATTACCCCCCCCCCTCTTTCTTTATTTTTAAGAGTCATATGTTTATTAAAGCATAGAGTCATTTCAAAAGAGATGAGGATACCTTAGGCGTAGATAAGATACACTTCGCTCTGGAGGCAAAACCAGGTCCCTCTTGCGAGGTGAGGTAAAGCTGTTGTCTAGGGGTCTGCTTCTAGTTTTTTTTTCCAGTTCATTTTATTGGTGGTTCATACAACTCTTATCACAATCCATCAATCCATTCATTATATGCAAAGCACATGTGTACATTTGTTGCCATCATCATTCTCAGAACATGTTCTTTCTGCTTAAGTCGTTGGTATTAGCTCCTCATTTCCCCTCTCTTTCCCTGCCTCCCGTTTTCCTCACGAACCCTGGATAATTTATAATGTATCATTATTTTGTCATATCGTGCACCATCTGATGTCTCCCTTCACCCACTTCCCTGTTGTCCATACCCTAGGGAGGAGGTTATATGTAGATCCTTATAATCAGTTCATCCTTTCTACCCCACCTTCCCTCCATGCTCCTGACTTCTAGTTTTTATACAGTATGTTCAAAGGGGAGGGATGGCTGCTCTTCAGATGGTCAAACAACTTTCTAATTAGTTACTCAGTCTGTCCTTTGGTCTCCTGCATCTCGTCTTTCAGTTTTATCTGGGTTGGTGCTCAGCATCAGCCTGTGTCAGGAGTTATCTTTAAGTAGTCCTGCATCAGAATTTCTCCAGGGCCTGGCTTCAAGGTGAAGGTGTTGACCACGCCAGTTCCCCTAGAGTCCTTTGTTCATTATTCGGTTCACAGGGTCCTCTTAGTAGACAGGACACAAGTCCCTGTTCTGTCCCTGTCAAAGGCAATGGTAAGCACGGGGTCATAATGGCATCTAAGGATTTTCTGAGATACAGAGCTTTCCCCTGTAAAAAATGTATGCTTTTAATAATTTTATTGTGGGCTCTTACAGCTCTTACAATAATCCATACATCCACTATATAAAGCACATTTGTATATATGTTGCCACCATCATTTTCAAAACATTTTCTTTTGACTTTTCTTCCTCCCTTCCCCATCCTCCCATGCTTGTGAACCCTGAATAAATTGTAAAATCATTATTATTTGAGTTTTACATAGTCTTCTTCTGACTCTACTTCTGTGTCTAGTTACTCAAAAGCTTTGAACAGTCACTTTTTTGCAAAAATTCTATTGAGTTCACAAAGTAAGCATGTGCATATTTCAATTTGAGCCAGAAGAATATTTTTTCAAAGACAAATGAGTGTCATTTTGATTTTCATCCTTCTGACAATAAAATATGCCACAAATTCCCTTTTTTAATTTGTAAGGAATAGTTTTATATAGTAGTTCCTACTGTCCCCAGAATTCTAAATCATGTTAATCTCCAGCTTTTAGATATACAGTGGGTCCGCATTACCGGAAAAATGAAGTGTGGAGTGTATTTTCTTCCTTTATTTTGCTTTATACCTTACTTTAAAAAAGAAATCATTTTAATGGGGCCCCATACAACCTTTTTCTGTTGTTGTTTGTTTTTTTGTTTGTTTGTTTTTGGGGGGCATCACTGTCCTCAGGTGGTGGGAGTAGGAGGCCCAGCCTTTGCTGGAATCAAACCTCCATCCCAGTGGGCCGCAGTTCCGCGCACAACCACTATGCCACTGGGGCTCAACCCTCCTAACAACTCTTATAACCATCCGTCCATCCGTCCATCCGTCCGTCCGTCCATCCGTCCATCCATCCATCTCTCCATTGTGTCAAGCACATTTGTGTATTTGTTGCCATCATGATTTTCAAAACATTTTCTTTCTACTTGAGCCTTTGGTATCAGCTCCTCATTTATTCCACCTCCCTCCCTCTTTATCTTACTTTTTGTTGTGGATTGAGTGAAGATTTACAGAGCAGATCAGTTTTCCACTCAGCAGTTCATACACATTTTGTATCTTCTTGTTGCTTGCAACCTTCGCATTGTATAATCATATTTTCCACTTCCTCCCTGTGTGTCCTGCTTTGATAGCTCCTCCACTTGGTCTGGGGATCCATGCTGCCCTTTAAAAAAATCTCAAATGGCTGATTCTTCTACAGTGTGCATACTTCACTAATGGACATTGAGGCTTGGAGGTGAGACCTGAAGGGTGATTCAAGTCCCAGAGGTTCCACCAGACTCCAGTAAGCTGGTCTCTAGTGTGACTTTGAGGTTTGTTTTCCATTTCTCTCCTACGCTATCCAGGACCTTCTATTGCAATCCTTTTGAGAGAAATCTGTAGTACAAGCTTTTCAGTTCTTCTTGCCTCAGGATAAGGGAGACTGATGTTCCCATCATTCAGTGGACTAATTGTTTCCACATGTCTCTGGTTTTCATCACTCCTTGCCCCTAGACAGGGCGAGACCTGTCTTTACATTTTAACATTTCAGTCACTATTCATCAATGTAGGATGGAGCACATTGTCTTTTTAAGACAAATTGACCTTGGTGCTCCACCCAGAACATGGTCCTGATCCCCCAGGCTCAGCAACTTAGGAGCTCAAGGTGTTTGATTACATCCAAAAAGGTCGGGGTGCTAATTTTCAATGTCCTCTAAAACTGGGACTTGCCCTACACATCTAACCTTTATTATTATTATTATTATTATTTAATGAGATTTTTTTTTTGGCATCACTGCTCTCCAGTGGTGGGAGTAGGAGGCCCAGCCCCACTGCTGGAATTGAATCTCCTTCCCAGTGGGCCGCAGTCCTGTGCACAACCACTACGCCATCGGGGCTCAGCCCTAATGAGATTCTTAAATACAATCCTTGCTTAAGCGAGGTTAGCTGATCTTCTTTGCCACATACACGGATTTCTACTATGGTCCTTTCTGGGGAAAATTTCTCTTTTCCTTTCAGTCCATCCTTCTTTCCTGTCCTGGGATATCTGTCCCAGGAGAGTACATCCTATTCATCTTTCTTTATCAAGCCTCACTTTTCCACCCCTCACTTAGTAACCCTGATTCTGAATCAACAGCGATTTCTTGATCTCTCACTTGGTGCCTTGGACTAGGGTTGATCCTGTAGGGGAAAATGGAAGTGTAAAATATCATCTCCACCTGCTGTCTGTTGGCCTCACTGACACAAACTGTCGGAGAAGATACGAGAACTAGAGATTTGAAGAAAAGTGCCTGGGGCAAAAGTGTCACAGAGGTAAGAAGTCAGGGAAAGCAGAGTCAGGGGAAGCCATGCAGGAGGCACAGAGTCATCTCCCATGCTGGAAAAAGAGGTGGATGTTGACGGAAGGGTGGTGGTCTTTTTAAACTTGATACCTTCTCTGACTCGTTTCAGCAGTGGGGTGGCCATTGCTTAGCCACTGTCTTCGACTGACCTCTGTGAAGCACGGCTCACCTTCTTTTCCTTTGCAGTTTGTGGAGCATCGCTGTCTGAGAAAAATGGAAGCTTCAGCTACAGGAACCCCGGTATTGGTTATGTTCATGATGTGAACTGCTTTTGGGTTATCCGAACGGAAGAGGGAAAGGTAAATGTAGCATCTCTTGTCTGGTTGCATATGCCATTTATATATTAATAAGTCATGCATGTAAATAAATTAAATGCAGTAGATATGAGCATGCTGGTGCTTCCACTGCCATATTGGGAACTTACCAAACACCAGGCTTTGTGCCAAACAGTTTGTATGTACTACTCTAACCTTTTACTAACTCTTTGAATTAACTTACAGTATCCTGATTGGATAGATGAGATCATGGAAATTAAGAGAAGCTACGTACTTTTTCAGAACACTCCTTAACTTGCAGTTGAAATCCATGGGTCTCAATCCAGTTTTTCTGATTCCCAAGCCCATAATTTATGTGCACGGACAAAGTAATCACTCAGTCTTATGGGGATGATGCTGGTGATTGACATTTGGTGATCCACTTATTCAATAGGAGTCCTGGTGGTGTGGTGCTTACCATTGGACTGCTAACTGCCACGTCAGCAGTTCAAAACCACCAGCCACTCTACCAGAGGAAGACGAGGCTATTGACTTCTGTAAAGAGTTAGAGGCTCAGAAACTCACTGGGGCAGTTTTCCCCTGTTCTATAAAGTCTTTATGCATTGGCATTAAATCTGTGACTTTGGCCTGTTTGGGTATTTACTGAGTGTCTTTTCTGTACTAAGTAATATATTAAGTACTATTACATATACAGTTGTATTTTTAACTTAAATGACTCACTATATTTTTATTCAAATGGATAGGAGTTAATATTCCTAGTTTTGCAAGGAAGAAACTGAGCCTAGAGACTATACTTGATCTTAGCCAAATGGCTGAGAAGTGATGAAACTGAGCCTAGAGAAGCTGATGAATTTGCCGAGGTGATTTTATGAGTGGCAAGCAGGGCCTCAAAGCCAGGTCATTCTGTTCCAAAGTCCGACCTCTTGGCAACTACATGGATCTGCTTCCAAATAACATTTGAGCCATGCAGCATTGGTTGAATAGTGGTGAGCATAGCTGCCTTCCAAATAATGCTTGAGTTTCAGTGCTTTCATTACTAACATGGCTAACAATAATTTATTAGAGTTTCTAAGCAGTTATTTCTCAACCACCTCTTTGACTAAGTAAAATAAAGCAGTATCTCTGAGTAGATAAGGTTTTTTCTTAAAATTCTCTGAACTTTTCCAGAAAATGAATCTCACAGAGGACACTGAAAGGTCAGAGAACAATTTTCTTCTCTCCCTTGAGAAGGAAGAGGACTTTTTGAGACATGATGGCTGGCAATAGAATAAACTTCTCAATAAAGTTGTCAGGGGCTAGTTATGTAAATCTCCATCTCTGAATTCTATTTACTACCTTTGGAAAACATTTTTACCTAGAGATAAAAAAAATCATACGTTAAAATTTTTAGCACATTTTTTACCAGCCTGTGGGAAAATGTGTTGTTTTTCCTAATTATTAGGATTTGACATCTTCTTCCCACAACAAACATATCGTAGGCGAAAATATTTACAAAGCTGGATAGCTTGATTTGTGAGCATTATTCTCATTTAAATTCTTTGAAAGGTGAAACTGAAGCAATTCTGGGCAGCAAATCTCAATTATATCCTAGCATGGAAGTTAAAAAAATATGGTGATATGCTTTTTCATTAGCTGAACACAGTTGTGATGTCAAATTATAATGGGAATTGAGTTCAAAGCCTTGTATGCTTGTGTTAATCACAGTTGCTAATATGTTTATTTTGAACAGCGTCGTTAATATATTATCTTTCGATTGTATTGACTATCGTGCTATATTTTAACTCTAAGGTGCTAAGACATTATTTTGTGTGTGTGTTTGTCTTTATCAAATCCTACTTATGTGCTCAGTACTTTTCTTTTTCTTTCTTTCTTTTTTGTCCTCAGTACTTTTCAAAACATTTATCTTCTTTCTAGTCTCTATCTTGAGAATTAGCCATTTAGTGCAGTTACCCTGCTTACTGCTAACCGGAAGTCCACAAGTTGAGGTTCCATCCAGAACTCCTGGGAAGAAAGATCCAGGGTTGATTTCCATGAAATCAGCCATTGGAAAATCTTATGGAGCACAGCTGCAGTAACACTCCGAGGACACACCCTGGGTAGCCATGGGTTGGGATCAACTCAAAGACAATTGGTTGAATGATATTCATCCACTGAAAGTGTTCATCCTCTACATATATCTTGGTCAAAGTCTACCTCCCAAGTTGAAGTTATCAGTCAGGGCTGGTGTTAGCATTTTGGTAAGGGTTTTGTAGGTGCTTATGAAGTAAGCATCTCTAAGGATCAGCGATCAGCATCCATACATGGGTGTTGCAGGGTAACGTGATTCCAGTGACTAGGTGGTAATGTATTGTGAATGGTGATATTAGCTAATGAGTACATGTAATTCAAGGTGAATTTTTCAAATGTCCATTTGCTTTTTCTGGATTTAGAAATATTTTCAGCCAGACATTTGATGTGTCTTTGTTTGATGGACCTGATTGCTTCATGAAATCTTAGTAAATCTATTTAATTAATGTTAAGATTGTTTTTATACTTTCATATTGACTAAGCATTATCTTGGCAATTTCAAAGAGTCACAGATCATATAGAACTGGTGTACATATGAGTGGGTTTCAAAAGATTCTCGGGAAAATGGAATGAAAAGATCAAAGGATTCTCCCACAACGTTTCCAAGGCCGCCTTGTATTTATGGATAATTATAAAAAATTATGGATACATCAGTTGAAAGCGACTTGATAGTATTTCTTAGGTAATAAGAGAAATATTTAAGAATCAACACACAAATGAAGGGGAATATCTTCCGGGTTTTACCTTTTTAGATCCTACGCATCACGTTCAGCTTTTTCCAGTTGGAATCGGCGGAAAATTGCCTCCATGAGTTTCTTCAGGTTTATGATGGAGAATCCTCCGCAGGCTTCCCCCTGGGCAGGTTCTGTGGCTCTCGCCCTCCCCAGGAGGTCCACAGCAGTGACAATGCGCTCTACTTTCATTTTTATTCTGACCATTTAAGAAGTGGCAGAGGCTTTACAGTCAGCTGGACAACACAGCAACCAGGTACAGTAGAACAATATCTTGGAGCTATTACCTTTTCCTGAGCAAGATTAGATGCTTCAAGTTTCAGTGACATATAATCTTTTTATTATAATTATGTTCGGATCAAGGAAAGCAAAATCCATCAGTTTCCTTTCTGGTTGTTGTGATTGTTGATCTGAGATAGTAAGAGTGAGAGAAAATGGAAGTATTCAAAAATCTAAATCTTCATCGGTCCCTTATGAAATTGCTGAACTGCATTTAAGAATTAAACTGCATTTAAGAAGTGCAGGGATATTGTATGATGGGATAAGTATGATGGTCGTCTAAAACCTTCATTTTGTTATCCAATTTATCTGCCCTCACTGTGACCTGAAATAGCTTTTATAGGAGTGTTTTTTTTAATATGAAAATGCCAGGGGAGTACAGATTGGGGACCCAAAGTCCATTGGTAGGTGAAGCGACACTCCCTTACAGAAAGGGAGGAGATGAACCAGTTAAGGTACAATGTAGTAACAGTGAAATATGCAGCTTTCCTCTAGTTCTTAAATGCTTCATCTCCCCCACTATCATGATCCCAATTCTACCTTACAAATTTGGCTAGACCAGGGGATATACACTGGTACAGATAGGAGCCAGAAACATGGGGAATTCAGAACAGACGATCCTTTCAGGACCAGTGGTGAGAATGGCGATACTAGGAGGGTGGAGGGAAGGTGGAGTAGAAAGGGGAAACTGACTATAAGGATCTACGTATTACCTCCTCCTTGGGATATGGACAACAGGGATGTGGGTGAAGGGAGACATTGGACAGTGTACTATATGACAAGTAATGATAATTTGTAAATTATCAAGGGCTCATGATGGAGGGGGAGGGAAATAATGAGGAACTGATACCAAGGACTTAAGTATAAGGATGATATTTCGAGAATGATGATGGCAACCAATGTACAAGTGTGGTTTGCATATGATAGATGTATGTATTGATTATGATAAGAGTTATACGAGCCCCCAATAAAATGATTTTTTTTAATATGAAAATGAACGGCCATTTTCTCATTTCTATTTTGTAGAGTGTGGAGGTGTCCTGACTGGTGCTTATGGCTCGCTGACATCTCCGGGATATCCTGGAAACTACCCTTCTGGAAGGGATTGTGTCTGGAAAGTCGTGAGCAGTCCTGGCCTCCTGATCACATTCACTTTTGGGACATTGAGTCTGGAGCACCATGATGATTGCAGCAAAGATTACCTTGAGGTAAGCAATTGTATTTCAATAGAACATACAATGACTAGAGGAGCATGGTTTATTGTGACACCCATGGGTCATCACAAGTTATTTTCAAGTACTAACTAATTTTGTAACTAACTAAAAATTTTGTAATTTTGATAGCACTAGTTAGCGTTCTAGCCACAGTCTAACTTGGGTTGAGTTTCTATTCTTCATTGGTTAAGCTTGTGGCTGCTTCTTGATTCCTTTTGAAGAAGGGAAACAGACTAACTTATTGACATGATTGGTTTCCAGAAACCTAGTGCCGTAACTTGGAATTGCTGGTTTAATGAAATAGACACAACATAATGAGCATTTTGTCTGTGGTGAACTGACAATGTTGGTCATGGTGTTTTTTGGTGAAATTAATTTAAAGTGAATATGTTTAAATGGACTGATATTGGGGAGTCTTGATGAAACATTGATAGAGGTCATAGAGAAGAGAAAAATTGAGCCTATGTTCTTATTATCTACTCAAAGATGAAAAATTGCAAGGGGTCATATGTTCAATTATCATTTATCAATGTATCAAAAACTGTTGTTTTCCTTCTGTAACCTGAAAATATGATTAAACTCTTAGGTTCTACCTGTATTCTCAGTACAACCCTTTTAAGGAATGATGGAAGCATAATAAGCATTCCCAAGCCCATTAAAGAAGAATGGGGTGCTAGGGAATTATTCATCAAGGATCAAAGGGGGAGGAGCTCAAAGCGTCACCTCAAGTTCAGACCATTAGTAATTTAGCAGTTCTCTTTTTAAAAATCACTTTTAGGGGCCTCATTCAACTCCTATCACAATTCATGCATCCATCTTTTGTGTCAAGCATATTTGCACATATGTTGCCACCATCATTTGCAAATATTTTCTTTCTATTTGAGCCCTTGGTATCAGCTTCGTCCCCCCTCTTCCATGAACCCTTGATAATTTATCAATTTTCCCCATGTCTTAAACTGATCAATGCCTCCTTTCACCCACTTTTCTGTTGTCCATCCCCCTGGGAGGGGGTTATATGTATATCATCGTGATAGGTTCCTCCCCTCCACCCCCACCGTCCCTTCCCTCCTGTTATCATTACTCACATTATTGATCCTGAGGGATTTATCATTCCTAGATCCTCTGTGTTTCCAGCTCTAATTTAGCAGTTTTAATCCTATTTTAAACTTTTGAGAGTGACTAGAAAAATCTGCCTTTTTCTAAAAAAATGTAAGCAAAATAGTCTCTTGAATGTTGGCATTGCAGTGACTTTTCTTGAAATTAATTTTCAGCAAAGTCCATCAGAGAAAAATTAAAGGCATTCACTCATTTCTTCAGATGAATACCAGCATGCATGGATAGTAAAAATGATGACTCTCGCAGACAAAGAAGTGCAGAGAAAGATGGATAGACTTACTTTTCTAACTAATTTTTCAAGGAACTAGTTTACTTCTTTACAGGAGTAGAGAGCCCAGTCTTTCTCCCAAGGAGCAGCTGGTGGTTTCCAAATGCTGACCTTGCCATTAGTAGCTGAATGGGTAGTCACTGTGCCACCAGCTTCCAGTGCTCACTCAAACTCATCGCCAACACATAGATGCCAACTCATCGTGAGCCGACAGAGCAGAGTAGACTTGCCCCTGAGAGATCCCAAGACTATTACTCTTTACGGGAGCAGAAAGTCCCATCTGTCTCCTGAACAGAGTGGCTAGTGGTTTCAAAATGTTGACTTGATGGTCAGCAGCCTATGGGTAACCATTATGCCACTGTGGCTTCTCCTGTGTCTACTAGGAGTTTGCCATTGCAATATGAACACCTGTGGAGGGGAGCATCCAGTGAGATACACAGAAGCACCAGAGAATCTCAGACACAGAGCACATAGAGCCAATCTAGAACTGAAATTGAAAGCGAAGATAAAGCATAAAAAATGACGGGAGGAGATGATCCTTTATTATTAAGCTCCAACCTTGTTCATTAGAGGAATTAGACATGTGACAGCAACTCATGTGTTTGGTTTTTTTTGCCACTCAAGTTTTGGTGCCATGTTGTTCTAAGGTCAACCAAGACCTGACTTGTTGAGGTCTGGAGAGTTTGAGCTTAATGATGCATTCTTTTGTTTTAGATTCGAGATGGACCTATGCAAATGGACCCCGTTCTTGGGAAGTTCTGCAGGACTCTTTCTCCACCACCACTCCAGACGACAGGTCCCTTGGCCAGAATTCATTTCCATTCTGACACCCAGAATAGTGACCGAGGCTTCCACATCACCTACTTTACATCACCTTGTAAGTCGTCTGTTAATTTGGAGCTTACTGTGAACTTGTGGGACAGGGAAGACAGTTTAATTTTCTTAGATTAATTACATGTCCTTAAAAGTCATCTATCTTCATCGAGGAATCACAATTGGTGCAATAGATCCTGGACTGGCCATCGTTAATCTCCCTTTTATGAACAGGTTTTTCTCTTTATCTTCCCCATGTTATTAATGCTGCAATGTCCTCTGATCCTGCACATCGAACCCACATCAGAATAGAGAACTATCAGGCACCTAAAATGAAATTGCTCATCAGTTTGCTAGCTGTGTTTCTGACAGTTTGTTGTGAGAGATGTTCATAGTAGCAAGACAGCCTATGGGAGAGATTTGATTCTTGGTGGCTCTGTGGGTTGGGCACCTAATCCACTGCCTTGGAGTCAATTCCAATGATTATGACTTGACAATTGTCCCTAACATTGTAGCTTCATCACTTTGAATGGTTTGAACCTCCAATCTTGTGCTTAGGGGTCCAATCCTTTTCCAACAGTGCTACCACTGGGTAGCTAATCACAAGATTAGCTGTTCAAAACCACCAGTCACTCAGAAAAAGCAAGATGAGGCTGTGTGCTCAAGTAAGGATTGAAAGTCTCAGAAATCCTCAAGAGGATCACGCTGGGTCAGAATTGATACCATGGCAACAGGTATCCCTGGATCAAGGTCATCTGCAAAGGACCTATGTCACTGGATCACACTGCCTCTTGAAGATTCTTTACCAGGGAACCCCTGTCAGTGAGTGTGCCTTCTGTTCACACTTCAAAAAACCCCAAACAAATGAACTTCAGCGCCCTTTCAATTCTGGGGCTGTAGAAGGCCTTGTTCATGACATTAATCATTGTGCTCTGAAGGAAAATACAGAGGGAAACATTGCTGCTGCTCAGTCCCAGCAGAAGTGACCAAGAGTAGGTTTTGACCAACCCCTGTTCCCATCACCCGTGGCTTCAGGGCGAATCCTGAATTTGGTAATTTGTTGTTTTTGTTTCCTCTGCAGATCAATTTTCCCAAATGCACATCTAATCTCCCCCTCCCCCTTTCAGTTCTATTTAGTTAGCTAGTCATTTTTTGCTACTTATATTTTATAAACAGCCTCAACTTTTTGGAATGACCTCTCAAATGAAAACCCCTTGTCGGGGACTTGATTCGGACTCGGAAACCCTCGAGAACAGAGCAGAATTGCATCCACGGATTTCCAAGACTGTAATTCTTTATGGGAGTCCTTACAAGTCTCATCTTTCTCAGAGTTGTTGGTGGTCTCCAGCTACTGACCTTGTGACTTACAGCTCCACATGTCATTGAGTAGGCCAGAAGAGCTTCTCAGAGACTGTCAAGAGGGTTCTAAGACAGTAAATCCTTATGGGAACAAATTGCGTCTTCTTTTCTCCCTCAGGGCGGCTGTTGGTGGCTTGGAACCCCAGACGTTGTGATTACCTATCTGACACTTACCTGACAGAGACACCAGGGTGCCTTTTTGGGATGACACAGGGCACATATGTATTTCAAAAGCAATTTATAGAAGACATCCTTAGATCGAAAAATAGAGCATGCATCTATTTCCCTAGATCAGCAGTTCTTGACCTCTTTGAGGGTCCAATAGCCCTTTCACAGGGGTCACCCGAGACCATTGGAAAGCATATATTTCTGATAGTCTTAAGAACTGGGACACCACTTTTCTTTTCATCTCCAGGCAGGTCTGCCCCCATGTAGAAACGACCACATAAGAGTGAGTACACGCCATGCTGTTACCCATGCTGTACCATACTTCAAGACAAAGTTTCATTTCTTTGTAATTAGAAATAAATATTTCACAACATAGATTTGCACATTGTTTTTGTGATTACCTACTATGCTTTAATTAAGCTGTAACAATGAAAATACATCCTGCCTATCAGATAGTTACATGACGATTCATCACAGTAGCAAAATGGCAGTGATGAAGTAGCAGCAAAAATAATTTTAGGGCTGGGGGTCCCCACAACATGAGAAACTGTATGAAAGGGTCTCAGCATTAAGAAGGTTGTCTAGGTACATCCTAAGAGCAAGTCAATCTGAAAATCTCATGGTTGGAGGCCTTCGTCAATGCAGGGTATATGAGTGTGTGATGGTGGGTTTGGCCCTGGAAGCTAGAAAAAATGGCTATTTTCTAGAGAAAGACCATTTCTTTCTCTTCTGTGTTCTCCTCAGCGGATCTACCTTGTGGAGGGATGTACCGAGACCCAGAGGGGATGCTCCTCTTTCCTGACACGTCTGGACCCTTGGCCAACAGCAGGCAATGCATCTACATCATAGAACAACCGGCAGGAGAACAGATTCAAATCAACTTCACCCACGTGGAGCTTGGAGGCCAGACGGGCTGTTCTCCCAGTTACATCGAGGTACCTTTTCCAACTCAATTGCCCTTCCTGGGTGTTGATTATGGTGGTTGTATTCCATCGTAGCACAATGTTCCCCCCCCCACACCCCCTGTTGGATCAGTTGCCTCCAGATTGCCTTGGATCTTGTTCAGATGGCAGCTTCTCCCCTCTCTGCCTCAGACGTCCCCACCCCTACCCTCGTGGGAGCCCTGGTGATATACCGGTTGCACACCTTGGTTTGCTAACGGCAAAGTTGGCAGTTCGAAATCACGAGTCGTCACTCTTCACGAGGAAGACGAGGCTTTCAACTTCTCTCAAGAGTGACAGCCTCAGGATCCACAGGGGCAACCCTCTCTTCTGGGCTTGGCATCAGTCAGGACCCACTCTATGACAGTGCTTTTGGTTTGGTCTCAGATCCCCGGGACTCAACTCCGTCTCTTAGAGTTGGATTTTCAGTTGCTTCTGATGCAGGGTAGAGTGTAGTTCAGCTCTCCCACTCTAGGAAAAAGCCAACCCAACCCACTGCCATCAAGTTGATCCCCTATACAACAAAACAGACTGCCCTGTGGGGTTCCCAGGCTGTAAGGGAGGTGGGAGCCTCGATTTTCTCCCACCGAGGGGCTAGTGGGTTTGAGCTTGTGGTTTGCAGCCCAATATGGAACCAACTCATTCACCAGGCCTCCTGAGTGGAGGGAAGAAGCTACCGATGAGAGATGGTAAAATAGAAGATTCCTAAGGCAATAGGCAAAGGGCAAAAATGAAAGCGGAGGTTAGAAATGCATAATAATGCTACACCATAGGTATAAGATCGATATATTATATAAAACAGCTCTGGAAGCTAATGGGGCTTTAAGTGAGGCCAATGAACATGACTCTTCTTCATGTGCTTAAACTGTTGAATTATATGGCATTCAAACAGTTGGGGAAAATTTTTTTAAAGGAAGAAATTTGAAACTCCCTTAACAGCAACAAAACCCCAAAGATCTAACAGGACAAAGGAGCTCAGAGATTTTTCCACCCCAGTTTTCCATGACAGCGGGTGCAGAGAAGCAAGGGGATCAGTTAGCTGACTCAGCTCACTTGTGGTCAAGAATGATGGGAGGCACTTCAAACCTCGAGGACCTCTAGGAGGGTTTCCCTCCCTTCACGATGGGAGTGTGTGCTATGATTGTCGTAAAGCCTCTGCAACAGAAACAAGCAGCTTTTGTTTGCTTGGCTTGGTATTTCTTTTGCTTAATGATTGCCCAAACCGCAAATTAAAATGCTGAACAGGAGAAACATAACATCTTTTCATTGGGCACCATCATTTTCCATGAATTCCAGCATGACAATTTTGTCCTCTGGTGTATACAATATCCCCGTTCATTTTCCTAGGGGAAACCGAGGTAACCATCTGCCCTCTGCATTTTTCACATTTCGAGGAAGCAGAATATAATACCGGATGTGGAATAAACAAACCTGGGCATATGACAATATGTAGTTCATTATCCATAATTTTTTTTTTAAATCTCAGATGATAAGGCCAAATTGTAGATCCATTCAGTTGATGTTTTCTAAATTCTCTTATTAAGAGCATCTGAGTTTTACACTCTGGAGCAATTTGGCAGTTTTGTGTAAAGAAAAATTAAATATCCAGCATCTGTTGTTTTAATTTGAGAGCCATAAAAATAGCTCTCATTGAGAGAACACTTACTGCATGCATGTATTATGATGCACGATCAAATAAATAGTTTAATAAACTAAGCAGTTAACAGTTAACTCCTGTCTCATCCCCTATGGGGTAGGAAAGTGATGTATGTAAATTAATTAATGAAATCCTCACAACGATCATTTCTCTTTAATTTATTTTTCCTCCTGGGTTTCACACACCAAGATGAGAGGTTGAGACAGAGGCGCCAGAAGGAGACAGGGCTCACTTAGGAATGAAGTGCAAATATATGGGCTTTATTGGAGGTAGTGAAGGACTTTTGGAAAGGGAAGGGATAGCAGAGAGAGAGAGAAGCATCTTGAGCTCCTGGGCAGTCCCGAGGTCTGAGAGTTAGGGAAGCCAACAATCTGCTGGCTCGGTTTTTTTTTGGGGGGGGGGCACCCCAGTAGGGGGCCCCACCCCTGAACAATCATTTTTAATATTAGGAAACAGAGACTCAGAAATATTAAGCTACTTTAATGTTAAGCCATGGTTACATGTGTACCAAGTGGTGATTTGTATTGCTTTCTGATGAGGACAGCTGGGTAGTCATTTAGCTAAAGCATGTTATCAGGCGAGACCAGTCCCTGGAGAAGGACATCATGCATGGTAAAGGAGAGGATGATCCTAGAGGAGATGGATGGTGAGAGTGGCTGCAATGATGGAGTCAAACACAGGAACACCTGATGGGGTGGCCCACGTCCAGTCCCTGTTTCATTCTGTTGGGCGTGCAGTACCATACCTAGGAAGCATTTGCGCTAGTTCAGTGGGCTATACCCATTGGGTTGCTAATCACAAGGTCAACAGCTGGAACCTCTCCACTGCTTCATGACACAAAGAAGGGTGTCTGCCTTTGGTATAGACATACAGCTTCAGCAGCTCTCAAGAGCAGCATTCCCCTGCCCTGTAGGTCTCCGTGCATTAGAATGGCAGTTGAGTTGGTTTTAGTTGGGTCTCCTTTCCCTAGGGAAGAAGGGCTTCACAGTTCCCAGCTCCAGGGCAACCTCTGTTCCTAGGACGATACAGATGGCATCAAGCACAATGAGTTGGTGCAGGGAGGCAAGTGTGCACCTCCCAGTTTTCAGGAAAGGCTGAGTGTCTTTGTGAGATCCTTTCTGTGGTTGCTGGAAGAGCCTGCAAAGCATCCGGAAAGACATTTCCTCGCTTTGGTTGGCTATCTCATCCAAATGAGTTTCTAGGTATAGGAAACTATACAAATATTTCTGATTTGTTATGAGAAGTTATCCAGGAAAAAATGGTAACCCTAGTATTAAAATATTTCACCTTGGAAAACAGAGTGCCAGAATGTTTTTGAGTCAGAATGGGTTTCGTGAGCGGTGTGAGCAATGAGTAGAGAATGCTCAATGACATTTTCAAATGCTCGGTTTATTTGCTGTGAACATTCATGGCAAACATCACATGTCAAGCAATTTGAAGTCTTAGGAGGGTCAAGTAGAAGTCGAGTATAATGTAGCAAACAAGTGTAAAGTTATAATCCTAAAGCTTAATTCAGCAAGCATTTTAAAGTTAAAAGTTCCAGTCCATTATAACCAATGCCTTCATCGGTGCACTCTCCCTGGGCACCAGTTGGAGAGAGTAGGAATTGATGTCTCCTGGATCCTCGCGCTCTGACTTGACCAACTCTGGGGTCCAGGTTGTATACACTGTGGTAAGCAAAATTGAAATTCTCATGACATTCAGTTGCCTTGGCTACTTATCATTCTGATGCATTTGGTGGTCATGTTGAGTGTTCTGGCAGGAATATGTTTCTCTTGACTTGTACGGGAAGGTTGTTTAAGTATATTTGGTGGTTATATGTTGAGTCATCTTCTGGGGAGAAAGCAAAATCTCTTGCGGCAGGTGGGCATTGAATTCTGCAAAGGTTGTGTACACACATTTGATGGTCAGCGGGAGCGTGTAATCTCTTATAGCAGGCCAGCATCTTGCAAGGCAGTTTTCACAAAACGGAGTTCCTCGTGCTCTCATCATATGGGGTGGGAGTTCATTTATCCATGCAGATCTTAAAATTCAGCGCTTTCTCTAGACTCTTATTATTATTTTCATAAAGGGATCTACCTATTCCTTGAATTGTCTGTGAGGAGAAAAGAGGGGAAATGGATGGTAAAATAGCCTAGAGATTGAAAGACGCCATACAAATGACAGGTCTTCCTAGGCTAGATTTTCAGTGCCTCTATCAGGGGAGAGCTAGCAGCTGAAGTCCTTTTGTGATTGGTCATTCAGGTCTCCATATTCTGAAATGAGCCCATACACCATAACATCTTGGCAAAATGTCACTCGAGCCAAAAAAAAAATTAAAATACCAATATTCAGGAGTACAGACAAGGTGTAATGATTTGATCAAGCTCATTGAATATAGTTTTAGAAGCACACACCCAATTTATTTGTAGAATTTCAGCATCAGCAAGAGCTTTAGAAGTCACCCAATCTAAATGCTTCATTTTATAAATGAAGAAATTGAGCTTCACAGAGGTCAGATTCTTAGATGTACTTACACAGAAGCCCAAACAGATATATTAAGTTGGACTAAAGGCATTATCATGAAATCACCATCCACTGGGACAATCTGTGATTTTGTTTGGGGGCACGTCCACTTCTCTTGATGGTGGTGGACAAAAGTGATCACCAACTACATCCAGTATTCTGAATTAGTATGTTGCTCTCTAAAGTGATGATATGATTTTTACAAGTAACTCCTAAAAAGTGCCATGTTTCAGTGAACGATGGTTTTTCAGATACACTGGTAGTCAGCTTTGGCTTTCTCATCATGAGGTTCCAGATGGTCTATTGCCATGTGAACCCATCCTTTAAATGAGGACTTAGACACGGTTACTTGTGTTTCTTTTTCATGTCAATGTGATTTGGGTTTACATTTGTCATCTAAGAGAACTCAGGAGCATTAGTTAGGAGATAGAATGGAACCACGAGTGATAATGAATGCGGTGTGACCAAAATCCAGTATCTCCCCATCCCTCGCCTCTTTTTGAAGTGAGAACACCTATTATTGTTTTCTTTATATACCTCTCTGAACCTGAGTCCATTGAGAAGTCACACTCTGCTCCTGGGTGTTGTGATCTAAGAGGTGACAAAGGACGAGGAGAACCAGCGCAGGTTGACGGTCAGTTCATCTGCTTCTGAAAGAGCATTGACTTTCAGAGAGTGGTTCCCTGCACAGGACAGAAGCATCCCTAAAGAATAAGTAGCAGCTCCTCTCATGAATATTTCATAGCTGATTTCAGCTAACTGAACTCTGGAGTGAAGGACACACAAAGCATCGATAAAAGTTTAATTTTTAATCCCAGAGGGTGCAAGTAATAATTTCAAAAGCTGAGGTGACATTCAGAGCAGACCTGAGGTGGGGTGTGAAGGGAAAGGAGTACAATGGTTCACCCCAACAAATCTTCTTGACTCTCCCTGGATCCTCAGCCCTCCCAACACCCAAGACAAGAGGCAGAGCAGGGAGAATACATTCCAGGGGAACAGTCCAGGGAAACAGTATGGCCGCTGGGGATGATGCTCTCTCTCAGAAGACGTGGAAAGTGAGCAAAAATAAATGGCACAGAAAAGTGGAAAACGCTAAGAAACTAAAGGAAAAAAATACAGGCCAAAGCTAGTTACATCGCGTTTAGCTTCTGAAATTTAAAAAAGCACCATTTTATTATGCATGACATTGAATTGGAAATCCTTTCTATTTTGTCTCTGTTGATTTTTATTAAGTACATGAAGCACAAATCATATATGTATCTCTTTTATAGAGTCATGCAGCTAAAAAAGAGTTAAAAACAAGGAAACCAAAAAAAAATTCCTTTGCTTGGTAGTTTTGAAACTCACCTCTAAATCCAGGATTAAGAAAGAAGTAAAAATGAAATCAAAAGACTGTAGAAAATAGCAAACAGAATGCCACATCCCCAAACCCATCAGCTTTGATGTAACTTTATTGCTCTGTGAAATCTCCAGTTTAAAAAACAAACCCACAGCACTGGGTAGCGCCCACGACCACCAGAGGCAGTAATGCCCATTACCCACTGCCCCCCCCCCCCCAAAAAAAAAAAAAAAAAGAAACAAAATAAAAAACTAAAAAACAAACCCAGAATCGGGAATGTGGTTGAGCACAACAGAGTAGGAAAACTGGAGGATTGGTTTGGGGAGCGCTCTGACTTTTGGTCTGAGTGAGCATGCGGGCTTCCCTCCAGGGGATATGCTGATTAAAGTCTCAAGGCTGTGAGTCACCCAAAGAGGCTTAAGGGTTGAAACCCAAAAGGCAGAGAAAGAATCAGGTCTCTGACAATGGAAGCTGGTGCCTCCCTGGAGCAAAGCAAACACATTAGAATGGACTCATCAGTATTGTTTGTCAGGGAAAGTACTCCTTGAAATTAATTTTAGTTCCAAGAAGAGGCTCCTAGAATTGGACAAAGGAGGACTGTTTAATAGTTTGTCTTCTTTTAGCTTCTTGGATTTGGATTTTGTCCGAGATTCCAATCATTTGGCTGATTTCTTTGCTCTGTTATTGTCAGCACTGTTAAGTACTTGGCCACCCAGGTGTTCATTAATGAAATGATAGAGTATGTCATAATTCAAGTGAAAGCGTCCTATATGTTGGAAACTAGGAAAAAGGGTGAGCAAATAAAGCTCTCCAGTTTCAGAGTTGTGCGAGATTATATAAAGTAGATCATAGAATATATTTCTAATACTTATATGATACTTGATTATGTATAATAAAGTAATATACTTACTTGCTATAAGGGAAGCAGTAGCTTGCCTCTAGAGAAGGCACAACACCACCCCCGCCCCCCCCTCCCCCACACATGGAGCAGGTGTGATAGAGAACCACAATTAGGGACACTAAGAGGATATGGAAAGAGCATGAATGACCATCAGTATGACCAGTGCTTCCATGATGTACATGAAAACAAGGTTGGCCTGGAAGCATGAGAAAGGATATTAACTCCCTGTGATATTAAAGGCAAACTTTCTAATGTCTATAATCCTTTTTTTTCTTCTTATGTATATAGGGGTAATATTTCTCTCCTTGAAAGGATTGAGAGATCATTCAGTCATATATGAATTCTGCAGATATTTATCAAACCACTTAGATGTTGGGGTATAAGTATGAAAATAGACCTTAAGCAAAGAAACACCCACCACCTCATGTCAAATCAGGAAGTAAAGGAAGCATGCTATGAGAGAGTTATAACAGAGTTATAATAACCCTTTGGCTCGAAGCTGAGTTGTTGGAGGTAACACTCCTCCCTCCAGGTATCATATCTGTGGTCTGAAATTGAAAAGAAGTTATTAATGCAAAGAGCTGAGAGGAGGTTTTTCCCCATCAGTTTTATTGGCACACAATTTACATATCATACAATTCAATAGTTCAATCATTTAATCATGAAATCCCGTTTCCATCTCTGTCTCTGACACACTCTCTCTCTCTCTCTCTCTCTCTCTCTCTCTCTCTCACCCCTCCCCCTGTCGCCCATACAACCAACCAACCAACCAAACAAACAATGAAACAACCTGACAAAGTGAAAGAATTAAAAACAGACCACTATAATGAGAGTTTCCTAATTGGAACAGGAACAGAGAAGAGAAACAGAAAGATAGGCAGGAGCTAGATCAGGCTTCCCCTTGGAGGCTGGGCTGGAGATGAGATGGTGTTCTACATGCAAAGAGAGTTGATTGAAAACTCAATCTTCCTTCACGCCGTGTCTGGCTCACAGTGAGTGATACCGCAACATTCACCTGATGAAGATGACAACGGGGGTAGAGAGAGGATAGGAAAGAATGTGACATCCTAGAGTGTGCCATCAGGAAGGAAGGCTTTTCTTGAGAACAGTGGACACATATTCTTGATTTTAGCGAAGGCATCAGACAAAGAACACATTCAGACAATTGACGATGATGTTAGAGGGATACTTTCAGGAGACATAAAATACTTAAGTTTGACAACAAAATCATCAAGCACGGATAGGAACCAACATAAACAATGTTTGAAACTTTTATGCCTTACTCTTTATTCTCTGGTTTCAGCCTGCTTACCCAGATTAACCAAATCTGGCCTCCTGGATTAAGTCTGAATTTAGCTAAGGGGGAGATCTGTCTGAAATTTGCTTCACAGGAAACCCTGTGTTCAATACAACTGCATGGCAGTCTGTTTAGTGGTCAGCTTTTGGTTGTACTGTACTTGGTTGCAAATATGAAAACACATTGAGTGTGTTTTGAGTTAATGAACTTCAGAAGTTATTCTATAAAACCAAATCTGGATACACAGCAAAATAAAAAGGCATGAACATAGTCTGTACGACATGGCTTTGCTTGGGATCTATCTGATCCATTCCAGATGTTCAAGCTTACTCCTTACTGGAACCTGCATCTGACATGTCTGATTTCACATAAACTATGCTTTTGGGCCCAGTTAGTTGTAGCGTTCTCAATAGGAAATACTTCCTCTGCAACAGCCATGTGGTGTCTATGAGTCCTTTCTATCCAGGAAGTGGTTCAATCTGATGAATATAAAATATGTTGCCATTTCAAGTACTCGCCAGCCTAAAATTCCTGGCTCACAGGTTTTGTTCTGCATCTCTATGTTAATATTTGCTGGCTAAAGAAGGCAATGAGAAATTTGGTCTTGGTTCACAGAGTACCAGCGCTTTCAATCAGTCCCTGTGTACTCTAATTTTTTTTGGGAAATGCAATCTGTTGTATAAAGATGATTTTGTTGTGGCCCCTTTGGAAGTGACCCTGAGATGGTTTTATTTGACATTCTGAGAAAAATATTCTAAAAAGAATACAGGCCAGTTTTGGAGATCAGTCAGCTTTTGCTAGGCTATATTCTGATAGCAATCCATCCCCACATTTCCACGGCATACAACTCACAACTTTATCTTTTGGTCTTATGTTGCACATCAATTTTGGGTCAGTTGCAACTCTGCTCCTCTGTACCCTAAGTCTCCCCTCTCAGAGGACCTAGTGTCTTGTTCTGGGGACAGGAGGAAGGGAAAGATGGTGAAAGCCACACTTACGATGACATCTTGAGTTTCAACATGGAAAGGGGTACTTTATTTCAGCTCATATTCTTTGGGCAAAGCAAATCCTACAGCCACACCCACAACCCAGGGCAAGCTATATTGATTCTACAGAGGCAGATACTGCTGGTCAATCACAAGTATAAATGATTCATCCTCTTGCAGGGAGGAAAGTGAGTAATTAGAAGGACTACTGGCATCCATACTGGTTCAAGGTAGAAAAGAGATGATATTTTTGGTGCAAGGCACTTCACCAGTTGCAGAATACTGAATACAGGATGTCTTGCAACTCTCTTTGAGGGCACTTTAGATCATTTCATGAGTCTTATTTTAATGTGTCTTTCAAAAAAATCTGTGGTTAAGATATTGCCATATCTGGAATCCAGGGACAGTGCAGGCTTTCAGAATTAATATAGTTTCATTTCAGAGAGAGAGAGAGAGAGAGAGAGAGAGAGAAAACACAGTTAAAATCAATTGTATCTGGGTTTAAGGCCCCAGAGCTCTGTAAGTTCTTTTAAAAACATTTGGCTCGCAGCTGCCTTTCTCCTTGCTAAAGCCCTTGAATTTCATTAGCGGATGCCCCAGGGACCGCCTCACTCTGGCTTGCTCTGATGCTAGTTGGCAGTCTCTCTTCCTTCGCGTCATCCTCTAATGGACGAAATAGAGAAGAGGAACTCTGATCCTGTAAGAAGCAAATGCAACTGGGGCGGATTAGAGAGCAGAGTGATAGCCTGCTCTTTCGTGCTTTTTGGTCTCCAGGAACTATAGTATACCTTCATGTTTTTCCAGGGGTTGAAAAAAAAAAAGACCCAGCATGTCACATCTTAAGATTAATGAACCAACAAATATTTGTCAAATGCCTGTGACAATCTTTGAAGTCTGTGATACAGAGGGAAGAGCTTAGAGGAATGAGCTGGTCGGAGTCTGAGTCAGGGGAAAGGCATGTGATGTTTAGTGTCCCTCAGACTCTCTCCTAAGGCTGTACTTTATTGAATAACTCCCTTTTATTAGGCTGTTAGAATACTCTATTTTCCTCTTGTTCTTGTTACTTCGGGAGAAAGATATGGCATTCTTTGCTGCAAAGATTTAAGACTTTGGAAACCGCACGGGGCAGTTCTATCCTGTCATGTAGGTCCCTGTAAGTCAGAATCAACTCAATGGCAATATATATATACATATACATACACATATATATACATATATGCACATACACACTAAAGGGTGTTTGCTGAAAATATAGTCAGAAAACATACAACCACTAAGCTGTTTCCACACATAATTCAGCAGCAGTGATTACACTTGTGCAACCATTCACAGCTCACTTTCTTAGCTGTTTTCTAGCATCAAGAACTCACTTCTCCTGAGGTCCCTATCTCCGTTTTCAAGTTGTGTCTATCTGATGCCATGAGTACTCTTAAAAGAGCACGATGCTTATTACAGTCAGCAGTTTGTGACTTGTTAAGTTAACTAGAGCTTGGGACCAAGAAGGATATTTCCAGTTTAATGTATGAAGAATAGCTTGGAGCAAACGTTTCTGGGGGGGTTCATCCAGCCTCCGTGGCCCCACCACAAAGTATGGAGTCTAGGAAAATTTGAAATTCTGTTCTTCATCCCCCCTATTCCACCCCCTTCCTTTGATCAGGATGATCTACAGAGTCTTTCATCAGTGGGCCTTCATGGGAAAAGAAACTGTTGTCCATGGGGTACCAAGCCACACCTTCCATGTCCTCCTCTGATTTCTGATTCTCCTTCATTCGTTGCTATATAGAGAGACCAGTTACCATGCCTGGGATGGCTACTGAAGAGCCCAGCACTACCCAATGCACTAAACATATGATCAGGTCAGTTAACTGGGACATCTTAGGATACCAGGACCTTAAATTCCCATTACATTTTTTGGTTGCATATCCGCAGACTCGGTTGCTACTCCTTTTACTTGACATATTTTTGTTATTGAAAGCAAATCCATGATACCGATTTTGTCTATGAAGCTTTTATTTAGAGCCAGTACAATAATCCACTGTGCAACCCCACACTTAATTACTGACAGTGTTCAGTCCCTGTAACCCTCTACCTCCTGCCTCCAGTAGCCATTGTTAAACTTATCTTTTCATATAAATGAAGTCATGCAATATTTGTCCTTTCCTGATGGATTCATTTCATTCAGCACAATGTCTTTCAGCTTTATCCATATTGTAGCATGAACCATGACTTCATTTCCCCTAAAGACTGAGTAGTCTCCGACTCTATGTATGTACCATATTTTATTTTCCAGTATATTTGTTGGCAGATATTTAGATTATCTCCACCTTTTGGGTAATGTGAACACCGTTTCAATGAACACTGATGTGCAAGTCTGTGCCTCTACTTTTTAATCTTTGAGTATTTATCTAGGAGTGGAATGGCTTGGTCATATGGTCATTTTTGCCTCTAGTGTTTTGAGGAACCCTGACATTATTTTTCTATGATGGCAATATGATTTTGCATTATCACCAGTCAGGGATAAGCCTTCTGGTTCCTCCACAACTTTCTCACCATTTTTTATTATCCATTTTTCTTCTCATTCCTTTTTTGGGGACTTCTTTTTTATTATTTATATTAAAAGATCATTTTATTGGGGGCTCTTACAGCTCATAACAATCCACACATCAATTATATCAATCATATTTGTACATATGTTGTCTCCATTATTTTCTAGAAATTTACCTGCTTTTGAGTCCTTAGTATCAGATGCTCATTCTTCCCCCACCTCCATTCATTTTTATCTTAGCTTTCCTAGAGGGAGTGAAATGATATCACACTGTGATTTTGATTTGATGGCCGGTGCCACTGAGCACATTTTTATGTGTTTGGTGACCATTTATGTGTCCTTTTTAGTTAAATGACTATCCTCATCCTTTGCCCATTTCATAATTGGAATGTTTATCTTTTTGTTGCTATGTTGTCAAGGTTCAATATGTATTTTAATTATTAGAGTCTTATCAGATATATGGTTTCTGGAGATAATCAGCCAGTGTGCCTTTTCACTTTTTAGTTAATATTTTTTGGATAAAAAAGGATTTGGGGACATTTATTTATTTTCATCATGCTCTTTTTGCTCTTGGTGTATGAGATAATCCATGGTAAAAAGCTAGTCTCAGCAACATTGCTCCTCCATTTTCTTCTGAGAATTTAATGATGTAGATGACACCTTTGGGTGCACAATCCATTCTTAACCTGCTTTTGCATATGAGGAGGCAGGAATCCAGTCTCATCGTTCTGAATTTGAAAATTGAGTTTTCCCAACATCCTTTATTGAACTGACTCTTCCTTTTCCACTGAATATACTTAGCATATTTGTCCAAAAATCAGTTTATCTTCTATGTAAAGATTTATTTATCCTTTCATGAAATGAAAGGATAATGGAATCTTCCTGAAATCTCTTTGAAACTCACTGATAGAGTGAAGGATTACTTTATCATTACTGTAGTGTCCTGGTGGCACCATTGCTTGTATAGTGGTCTGATCACTGCAAGATCAGCAGATTGAAACCTAGCCGCTCTGTGGGAGAAAGGTGAAGCTTTCTCTTCGCTGGAAGGTCACAGGGGGAGTTCTAGTCTGTCCTGTAGAGTCACTATGAGTTGGTAGTGAGAGAGTGTTGGTAGACAAGGCTGTTGGAATTTTTATTAGATTTATAGATGGTGTGGCCTCTTTACGTTGTATTGAGTTGTACTGACCCCTTCAAAATGTTAGGTGTTTCAATCTATGAACATGGAAGTTTTTGTCACTTATCTTCTTACATTTCTCTCGGCTGTCTGACATAATTATTGTTATAGAAGTCCTTTGGGATTTTTTGAATTTTTATTATTAATTATAGTTCTTGTGGGTCATTTTAAAAAAAATCATTTTATTGGGTCATCCGTCTCTTATCACAATCCATACATCCATCCATTGCACACAAAGCAAATTTGTTCATTTGTTGCCATCACCATTCTCAAAGCATTTTCCTTATACTTTAAACCTTGGTATTAGCTCTTCATTTTTCCCTCCCACCTTGTTCCCCCTCCCTCATGAACCCTTGATAATTTATAAATTATTACTATTTTGTCAAGTCGTACACTGTCTGATGTCTCCCTTGAACCATTTCCCTGCTGTCTGTTCCCCAGGGAGAAGGTTCATGGGGATCATTATATGATAGGTTTTTGGAATGATTTATCTGAGTCCTTGAAGTAGAACTGCTAGGATTAAGAATATGGACATTTTGAAAGCTCCTGATGTGCACTGTCATGCTATTTTCCATAGATTTATTATTTTACCATGTCTGGGTGAGAGTACACATATTACTGATCTCTCACCAGCTCTGAGTACCACACTTGCAGTATTGTTTCGGGTTATTTTTTTGCCAATTTGGCATGTAAAAAATTGTCCATTATTAGTTCTGAGGAGCTCTGGTGATCAAGGAGGGTTACACCTTGAGTTGCAAACTACAAGTCAACGTTTCAAACCCATCAGCAGCTCTGCAGAAGAAGGGCAAGGTTGTCTACTCCTAGAGACAATTAAGCTCGCAGAAACCCAAGGGGAAACTTTACTCTCTCCTACTGGGCCGTCCTGAGTCAGAATCAACTCGACAACAGTGAGTTTGGTTTGGAGTTCCTTCGCTGGCCTGTCTCTCGTTCCCAGTAAGAGCTTGCATCTAGTTTTGTTTCTTCATTAGACAGTTTGGGTGGTTATGCGTTGGACTGCCAGGGTCGGCATTTTGAAACCTCCAGCCATTCTGCAAGAGAAAAATGAGTAATCATATTCTCCTAAAGAGTAAAAAAACCCTGGTGGCATCGTGGTTGTGTGCGGGACTGCAGCCCACAGGGTTGACGGTTCAAATCCATCTCTCCAGGAGCAAGGCTGGACCTCCTACTCCCACCAGGGTAGTGATGTCACACACCCCAAAAAGAGTGAAAGTGTCAGAAACTCATGAGGGCAATTCTAACCTGTCCCATAGGCTTACTGTGCATTGACACTGATGTAATGACAATGAGTTTGAAGTTAGGGTTTATTAGACATTTTATTTCTCTATGAATTAACCATGACCTTTGTTGATATATTTTGCTTGTGACCATTTTATATAGGGAGGAGATTGACTACTAGTTTGCTCTCCAATCTCCATCTAACAATTGTCTTATACCTCTTAAGTTACTTTCCTTCCTGAGAACCCAGGCCAGCGGCCATAGAACATTGGGAAATTGAATTCTGGATCTTCAAGGTACACAGCATGCTCCAAAGGCCATACCAGATATGTGTTATTCTGACAGACCTATGATTGATAATGTCAGTGAATATTATCATAAGTTCTACCTGACAACCAACTCCCATTGTTTGTGTAAATAGCTTTCAGTCACATCAAGATTTATTCTGTACAATTGAATACTACAGGTATTATGATAGACAGATAGCTTCCACTTGCTCAATCTCCCTCTCTTGATAGTATTTTAAAAAATAATATTGTGGACTAATCAGTGGAACTATTAACCAAAGGTCCTTATGCTCCAAGGAGAGGATCAATAAGATTCTTCACCATAAATTAACTAGGATTTCTCAAAGGTGAGAAGACAGAACATGAGAGTGGGACAGGAGGAAAGGAAAAGGAAAAAGAGGAAAGAACTGGGAGGTATAAGACATTTGTAGAGGTCTAAATGCAGGAATGTATATATGTAAATACATTTATAAACAGTGGCGGGGAATAGAGCTATGTACATAATATTTATTAAGTATTTCAGATGGATTTTGGGTCTACACTCAAGTACTCAACACAAGAACAATTTGTTCTACTAACGTGACACTCTGTGATATTCACCTTCCCTGACACAATCACTGAAGACAAAATGGGTGCATAAGCAAATGTGGTGAAGAAAGCTGATGGTGCCCGACTATCATAGATAGCGTCTGGGGTCTTAAAGGCTTCAAGATAAACAAATGGCCATCTAGCTCAGAAACAATAAATCCCACATGAAAGAAACACACCAGCCTCTTTAAACATGAGGTGTCAATGAGATCAGGCATCAAAGATTCAAAACAAACAAACCAACAAAAAGCATACCAATGAGAATGAGGGGAAGGGCAGACAGTCAGGGTACAACATAGCACCAGTGAAACACACAACCTTCCTCTACTTCTTTATCTTACAAATCTGGCTAGACCAGAACATCTACACTGTTACAGATAAGAGCTCACAACACCAGGAATCCAGAACAGGTAAGCCCCTCAGGACCAATAAAGGGAGCAGCAATGCTAGGAGTTAAGGGTGGGTAGGGGGAGAAAGGGGGAATTGACCACAATGATGGATGCATAGCTCCCATCCAGGGAGACAGATAGCAGTAAAGAGGGTGAAATGAGACAGCAGTAGGTGTAAAATGGAGAGGGAGAGATTAATTTATAAAATATCAAGAGGACATGGGAGAGGAAGGGTGGGGAGGGAGGGAAAAATGAGATATTGATGCCAGAGGCTCATGTAGAAAGAAAATGTTTTGAGAAAGATGATGACAGCATATGACAAAATTTATATATATACATAGATAGATAGACGATAGATAGATAGATAGATAGATAGATAGATAGATAGATAGATAGATAGACTATGATAAGAGATGTAACAGCCCCCAATAACATACAAAAAATATCAATTCTGGAATGGATTTGGAGCTCACACTTAATCCTACCTCTAATCTACAAACAATTAGTTCTTACAAGACCCTGCTTGATACTCATGGAGAAAACACAGAAGATATGGGTGCTTTCTCAAAATGAGGTGAAGAAATTAGATGGTGCCAGTCTTTCAGAAAATAGCACCTGGGGTCTAAAAGGCTTATTTCCAAAGAAGGAGTCGTCTAAAGAAGATGTCAACTAAGTCCACGTGGAAGAAGCACATCAACACTCATGTCCCAAGCAGTGTAAATTATATAATCCACATGTGAAGGAAGGATTAGTACCAGAACTTTGGGTTTCAGAAGTCTGTGGATGACAGTGGAAGCCAAAGATACATTTGCAAGATCCTCACAGGGAATAGATCTCTGTGATATCCCTCGAACCAAATCTGAAGGATGAGAATGATCTGGTTACCCAAGTATTGGAAAAATGACCAGAATACATTAAAGTGATACATCTCGTTTGAGCAGTTAAATAAAGCCTTGTAACTTGATCTCCCCTCTGATACACTTTGGACTTGATCTGGCTTTTAATATTTTCTGTGCTTTTATTAACTTTCATATTGGAGTTTCCTCTATTTTGGCATTGTTGGTAGCCTTCTTGACTCAGTTTTGTGGTTTTCTATGTTTTTCAGTATAGGAAACCTAGGATAGGAGAATCTGTAGAGATGATAACTAGACTAGTGTTCCTGAAAAGGTAGGGGTGGGGGTGGAGAAGGAAAAGATGATATGAAGGAATTCAGGAAGGAAGAAAATATTTTGAAACTGATTTTTGCCAGCACTTTTAAGATACTATTTGATATTATTGGACTACTGGATAGTATGATAACTGGGTTAGCTCCTAAGAATGGTCTTAAAAAAACTTTCCTTAGTGGTTAGTGTTGCATTTAAATTTTCTAATTTTCTGAAACACTTTCAAAACTGATATTCCACTTTTAAATATGTACTCTTATGTGTTAGTTTATTTCTTGTATATCTATTATATTGAATTGCTACATTCAAAAGTTTTTCTCTCCCAAATAAGCTGTTTTAACAATTGTAGCTTTGTAAGCAATTTTAATACTTGGTAGAGCAAGATCTTGCTTACAATTTTTACATATATTTTGTTCCCCTTTAAAATACTTTGGCATCACTTGAAACACGTATTAGTACTAAATTTTAAAATTTGGGGCTGAGCCCCGGTGGCGTTGTGGTTGTGCGCGGGACTGCGGCCCACTGGGACAGAGGTTCAATTCCAGCAGTGGAGCTGGGCCTCCTACTCCCACCACTGGAGAGCAGTGATGCCCCCCCCAAAAAAAATTAATTTTACATATTTAAATATTTTAACAGAATATGTAATTTCCATAAGAATGCTATAATATCTCCATTTCATTATAAGTGCTTTCAGCTATCTTATGAAAATTCTGAATTGTCTTTGCTGCAATAAGATTTTTACAAAAGTGCTTTCTAGGTATTTTATATCACATATTTCTATGATTAATTAAATAATTGGCTTCCCAGCTTCTAAGAAGTTATAGCTGATGAATAGAAGAGCTATTAAAATTTTCAGTAACCTTTCTTATTGACTCTGGAATTTTCAGTGGGTTCTCATATTTTCTCATGTATTATCTTTTCTGAAAATAAAAAGATTGTGATTTTCCTTTCTAAGGGCTGTACATTGTGAAAACACAAATTCTGTCACTCTATACATTTATTTTCCCTTGTTTTATTGCTGTATAATAACACAAGTTCTGTCACTTCTCTGCCTAACACTCTTCAATATCTCTATGATCAAGGGGAATTTTCCTCATTTGGCTTCCAATTTTTAAATTTCTCTTTCCTCCCTCAGAACTCGCCCCTTTCTGTATGAGATGATGGGAAGGTGACCAGATATCCCACTTTTTAACAATTTAGCAATGTCTCACAGCATTTTAAAATTAAAATAAATATATTACAATACTATTTTTGCATTCTATGAAAATTTTTGTTGCTCCATATAGACCAAATTTTTTATCAAGGACCCCCCAGTCAATGATGTCCCGCATAAAATCTGGTCACTTTAGATT